>JAUMHP010000084.1:13541607-13562145 GCA_032361065.1 Enteromius trimaculatus
TGCCAGCCATCCACAAGGAAAGAGAGTGCTTATAAACTTTCAACTTTCAGCTGGGAGTCAGGGGGAGCTGCGAGTTAAAACATGATTCATATAAACTTACCCTAATTTTATAAAAACATGTTTAGATTCAACACACACATTGGGAAGGAAACATTAACTTGGATCTTTGCCTGTTTTTGATAGACACTCTCATAGTCTCACTTGTTTCTTGTCTTCACCGTTAAAGTGACACTATTCCCAGAGCAGCTCGTTATTCAAGTGTCGCAGCACTGCTTTCAAGTTTCCTGAAAGAACTCCTACGACTTTCTTTCTAACCGTGGGCGCTTTGTCAGGGGTTTTTTTTTTTGCTCTTTTTTCCGATGTGGGTGCTTTTTTTCTGGGGAATTCAAAAGAAAAGTTGCGTTTCATCTTTCTGTTTAGTTCTTCGCTGGATTACAGACAGACAGGATCACATACAGCTGAGCTATATGAAACCACATTAAGGATATGTTGAGTAGTAGCTCTCTAATTCAATTCTTACTTGTAACAATTTAATTAATGAACTTTCCAATTGAAATAGAGAGCTCTCTCTAAATGAATTCCTATACAAATAATTCTTACTAGTAGGATTTCATTTAGAGAACTCAACGATTTAACATATTTTTAATGTATTTTTTTCTGCTAGTAAAAAATGTAAGAGTTATGCAATTGCATTTTTATTAGTAAAAATTGGATTAAAGAGCTCTGTAATCTGAATTGTAATTAGTAAAAAATGCTCAAATTGGAATTCTTTGCAAGTAAAAACTGAATTACAGAGCTCTCTAATATAATGTACTAATATACTACTAATAATATAAAATATAACTAGTAATAATTTCATTGTAGCTCTCTAATTGTAGTTTTTACTTTTTTTGATTTAAGTTTCTATTTTTTAAATTGTAGAGCTCTGTAATTAAAAATGAATGGAAGTCAATGGAGACATATGACTGGTAAAAATGTATTTTTAGAGCTCTGTAATTGGAATTCTTACTACAAATTGAATTAGAGAGCTTTCTAATTGTAATTTGTTACTAGTAAGAATTCAGTTGTAGATCTCCAGCTGTTTTTGTCCAGTAAAAATTCAGCCACAGAACTTTGTAAATAGAAATGAATGGAAGTCAGTGGAGACATGACTAGTAAAAATTCAAAAGCTCTGTAATTGGAATTCTTACAAGTAATAATTAAATGAGAGAATATTCTAAGTATAATTCAGTTGTAGAGCTCTCTAGGCTAATTATAATTTCTTTTTTATTAAAAAACAAAAACAGTTGTAGAACTCTGTAATTAAAAATTAAAGGAAGTCAGTGGAGACATACAACTTGTAAAAATACTGGAATTCTTACTAATATTTGAATTAGTAAGTTCTCAAATTGAATTTTTACTAGTAAAAATGTAATTGCAATGAGTAACACTGGGAAATTTTAAGATAAAACGGCTTGCCATAAGCTGACCTCATTACATCCAGCTCTGACCGAGTGATAGCCAAAACCTAGATCATCAGAGTGCATTACTCAGTTCAGTTCATTCCTCGAAAAAATACATATCTACTTGAACATGTCTATGCATTAACAAATTATATTATATCACACAATGCATAACTGGCTACAGCTAAACTGCATGACCCGTTAGAAAAAAAGTAATATGATAAACCAAAGTCTAACACTATTATGGTCGAACAATAATAATGTCAGATACAGTGGGAATCGTGCGCATGCGCACAAAGGGGGGAGGAGTCGCTGAAAAAAGGTGAATGGCTCTTATGGCTGGCTAGCTAATCAGATGGAAAAAAAGCATATTAAAACGTTCCTGAGTGTGAATTTTACTACAGTACATGTGCTGTAAACCCTTCACAGGGGTTTTATGACTAAAACATCTCTCTTTTCGTATGCATTGCTCTTTAAGCGGAGAGTGATAAGAGTCGTTTCCTCTGATCTCATGAGGCTTTAGCATGCTAGCATGCCCTCTGATTTTATATCTCTCCTGAGCGCCGATATCGACCCCAGTTCTCCCAAATCTCTCTATTCCAAAGGTAAGACCGCGTTTTTATGATTCCAAATCCCTTCTTCGTTCATCTAGAGTCGCATTCGTCTTTATGGAGACGTTTAGTGGTGCATAAATATGAGGAATTGCTAACGTCACTTAGCGCGAGAGGAGAGCACGCGCTAGCTGTGTGTATTTATAAATGTGTGAATATGTGAGTCAATATGCCCATATGTATGAGTGAACGCGAGACTATATGTGTACATGTGTGTGAGACGGTATATAAATGCGTGTGTTTAAGTGTGTGTGTGTCAGGGAGAGAGAGAGAGAGAGAGTGGGTGTGTGTGTGTTTGTTTACCTTTACACACATTTTATGTGACTCGTGGCTCCGAGACAACCAAGGTTTATCACCAAAAAAGTATTTTAGACACACTGTACGTATTTTATGTTCATTGGCTCTTATGTTCTATAAATGTTGAACTGGTGCCATGGTGGATGATGCCATATGCAGAAAGTGAGCCTCAGCTATTATAATTAATATTTCATCTGCCAATAGCAGTTCAGTCAGCTTGACAGCTAACATGCTTCTGAATCTGGCTCTGTTGAATACTGGTATTAAAAGGTAAGCACGTAATCGTCTGATTTGACTGTATGATGTTCCTATGTTGATGGGGTGGGAAGAGACTGAAAGTTTGTGTCTTATGTACAGTAAACAGGATTTAGGACAGAAACAGATGCTCTCGGTGTTGTGAGTCACAGGAAAGTCCTGTTATGGGTTTTCGAGCAAAGTGTGTGAAAGATTTGATTGTGAATTGAAAGTCATAAGCCTACCGATTACACATCCATTACTTGCATCACCAACACGAGTGGCATTTTAAATCATGTAGAGGCGTGCTGCTACTTTTCTAAGCCGCTTATTTGTGTATTTCGGACAACAATGCATTTGAAAATGTCCTATTAATATTTCTGTACATGTATAAAAGAATGGCAGATATTTAGGCCAAATTGGGCTAAGTAAAATAAAATCTTTGTCGTTATTTTATCTTTGTTAATAAAATAAAAACAGTTACTTATTACAAATTTACATAATATACAAACAAACAGTGTTTATTTTTTCAGGTACAGAAGGCTGTAAGAAATTAAATGAACATTAAAACAAAACATTTAGTGTTTTATTAACATTAAATTAATACTTTACCCCAAACTGACAATTCTGCTGAACATAAATGTTATTTCAAAGATGTTGTCGCTTAACCAAGCAGTCCGCCCAACGACCTCCATTGTATTTTTTTCTACTACTAAAAGTGGACCAGCTATAATTTGGTTACCCACATTCTTCAAATGATCTTCTTTTGTGTTCAGCACAGCTAAGAGATTAATAAATGCTGGGAACAACATGTGAGTGTATAGATAATGAGTAAAACGTGCACGTCAGAATAGCGTGTGAATGAAAAGTTAAACCAGCCGGGCTTTAAAGCACACACATCATGTAATGTACTTTTGTGAAGATTGTCCCGAGAGGGTAACTCTACTGCTGGGTTAACACCGATGTGAACGTATGCTTCATATGATAGAACGTGCGCTATATAGCGCGCTATTACGATATTTTGTCAAAAATCGTTATATCACAGATCCATAATTAGGGATATTAGTTTTTAATATCCTAATTAGTTTTTAAACAAAACCTTGTAAAAATATGTGAATTTGTGTGTTTTCTTTTTTTGATTGTTTATAAGCACTCACTGTAGTTATTGTTGTCTGTCTCTTCAAAACGCTCGAGCTCTTTGAAGTCATGTGGGCTATGATTGGCTGTTTACTGCGTTTCAGTTGGAAAAAATGGCATCTTTCCTGCATGATGAGTCGAGAATTGTGCAATTTTGGTGAATTGTTAAACATTACAGTAACATTTTGAAAAGGTGGTTTGAATGAATGATTCAGTGAATCAGTGTTTCTGAACAGATCTGTTGAATGAATGATTCACTTTGACGCTGCTAAGTAACGAACACACAAACGTTATTTGAAGTAGGGTTGGGCGATGTCGACCAATTTGGCATCGTACGATGTCTAATGTGAAACATTGCGATGACAGGTGACAGAGAGTTGTAACTAAAACACCAAGCCCCACCCCACAACTGACAAAACGGTTTTTGTGCAAGCAGGTGAGAGAGGATCGAGCACAGGAATGATCGCGCACGAGTGCTTGAATTGCGCGCGGATGACATAGGCTATCAAGTGCGCGCGAGGGTTTGAAATGAGCTCGCGGGCCCCATTTCTGCGCATGCACATCCGTTTTCTTCTCGTGGAAATTATTTACTGCGCTCGCCCAGCATCAGTGGTGCGCTCGCTTATTAATGACATAGATTTGCCGCCATAAATTAAGTGTGTTTTTCGTGAGCTGGTTGCTGCTGCTTCGCGATGCCAACTCGGCATCGAACTATGGCATCGTCTGTCGACCCAACCCTAATTTGAAGTGCCAGTTACTATAAGAAGGTGCCCATGTGGTCACGAAAAGTGTCATTTGAACACATTTTTAAGCATTTCTGTGCGTTTAAGCCGTTGAATTGCAAGCATCAGCAAAAGAGAACTTATTTTGCTCTATGCATTCAGTCAGATGAAACTCACACTTTTCCTCGTAAAACGACAGAATCTGGTTTGTTGAAAGTTCTCGAGATGTTTGGCGCGAATCACTCGGTCATGCCAGGCCTTTTGTGTTCATTTCACTTGACTTGACTCTGTTTTGACGGACACGTTTAATAGCTCCTTCTAGGAATGTCTTTGTAGATAGTTGTTTTCATTAGGGCTGGACGATATGGCAAAAATTTATATCACAATATATTTCTTAATTTTGGTCGATACGATATAATTCCGATATCAGTATGGACAATTTTAAAAAGCCTCAGGAAAAAAACTGGACTGGATAAATATTTTTATCTTTAGCCTTTACAAACAAGAAATGTGAAATAAACTATCAAATAAAGTCTTTGGATTCGTTCGTTTTTTTGGATTATGGGGCTATCACGTGATGAACGACCCACTCAAACCAGAAGACTCGATAGATGACCTAATCGATTCTTTTTCCGGCTCTGACTGCATTTGATAAGGTTACGGGTCTGTCACGTCACGTTATGAAAGAACCACTTAAACCCAAAGACTTCAAACAGGTGAAATTATTCCAGTAAGAACTTTGCGAAAGGCACATGCACCGAGATGACTCGTTCTTCCCAAGTCACGTTAAAGATTCGTTTAAAATGAACGAATCATTCAAGAACGACCCATCTCTATTCCCACACCACTGAATTAGTCTTTCCTGTCTTATCAACTATTCAAATGTATATCGAAATATCGGAAATGTGATTAAAAATCATATCACCGTTATTGAAAAAAATTCGATATATTGATATCGAAATTATTGTCCAGACCTAGTTTTTGTTGTGTGGCACCACCTGGGCTTGGTGGATTTTTATGAAGCCAGCGTTCATGAAGATGAAGTGTGTAATTATTGTGACACTTTGGCCTCCTTACCAGCTCCAAGAGAAGTGTTCCTGTCCTTTCCGATTCTTTTCAGCAGATCTAATCCCTGCAGTATAAAACACTGCCTAGGCCGAGGAGAGCCGGACCATCCCATTATCTCTCGGTCGTCCGGGGATGCATAGTGTTAAAATAGCAGGAATGCAGAACATGTGGTATGCAGACCTGCTGACCGTGGCTTCGGTTTCACTACAGGCACAAGCGCTTTTATTTACAAAGCATTTCTGCAGGGGACTGTTGATTCAGGCTCTGATTTCCATCTCTGTGTTTGTCCACTTTGTTTCTCTCGGCCAGAACGCTACACTGATCCTGAAATTGTTCTGTGAATAATGGCCTGTTCACACCAAGGACAGAAGCTAGAACAATGAAGTATTAATTCTGTGAGAACAGAGAGGTCCACTTCACAGCTATAATGATAACTATTTTATTTGTTTATTTTTTTTCAACTGAATAAATAATAAAAAACTAATCTTGCTTTAAAGAGCTTGCACAGTTTTAAACAGCAGATGACAAAACTGTGGCATGTGCCTATAGTTACATTATTGTGCATTGTTTTATTTATGGTCCCGTCTGCTTCAAAATAGCATTTGATGCGCAAAACTTCGTTAAACTTATTCATGATCTGACAGTTGGACTTTCCTTCTCTATGTGACATTATTTATAACTTAAAGACTATTCCCAATTGCTTTTTGCTCTGAAGAAAATAGGAAACAGGATTCCGTGAACTAGTCTCATATTTAAAGGCTGTTTTTTATAGATTTTATATAATTATTTATTGTCGTTTTGCTTTTTTTTTTTTTTAACCGATTTACTACAAAATTTGGTCTAAATACATTTTTAAAACCTAATTTTTTAAACATTTTTATGTTTTCTAGCGACACATTCTAGCTACGTGTAAGACACATTGAAACTATATATATATATATATATATATATATAAATAACAAAAAACAAAAACAAAACAGGATTACCTTGTTTAAATTTTTTTTGTATAATGAATTTTTTTTTTTATTATGTGTGTGTGTATATATAAATACACAGTATATATTCTGAAAATATTTACATGTACATTTATATATTTATATTCCTATATTATATCTAAATATATTTAATATGTAAACATAACATATTTTTCTTAAATACATGCATGTGTTTGTGTGTATATATATATATATATATATATATATACACACACACTATACACACATATATTATGTAAATAAATATAATTATGTTTAAAAAAAAAAAGTTTATTATTATTTAATTATTCAATTAAATAACTATCCTGAGATTTGATTTCGATAATGCAATTACCGGCGTAATCTTCCGCATGCTAATTCTTCTGAATTCTTATCCTTTTTATTCCTCACAAAAACAAAGAAAATAAACATTTTATTTCACGAAGGGTGTTCTGTTATGGGAAGTAACTCTGTAGTTATGTTGGGCCCAGTCGTCTGTCAAGGGTTTACAGGTAATGTGAGAGAAGCTGTCATGGTAATATCGCTTCAGTGCTTCCCTATCAACAGCGCTGTAATCATCAACACCTGAGCGACAGAGTGTCCCTAGATGAAGCTCAGGGAATCATAAACACCTCCTCTGCTTATTAAATATCTGCTGCTGCGCATGTCCAGTGTTAATATCTGCAGAGTTCCAGTGTTATCATTCTTTTAAATTATGAAGCATATGATATGAGGCAGATTTCAAGCTGCTGACAACAGTTTTTGAAATTGTAAATGTTTATTTTATTTGCTGGATAATACAGATTTACTTTCAATATCGGGTATAAATATATGTATATATATATGTATACCCTATATATATATATATATAGAATTATTATTATTATTTTTTTTGTTATTTTAATGCATCAAATTAATCTAAATTAAAATCGGAAATGTTTTCTTGGCAACTAACTGACATAAAAAGTTTCTTATTTTGGTTATATAGAAAAGAAATAAGATATAAAACATACAGACTTTGTGATTTTGTCTCTTCTGTTTTAGAAAATCAAATCTTTTTGTGATAAAGCACATATTGTTTGGCAACTATTTTGTAACAGAAGTGGTATTATGTCACAAAGGGTTAAACCAGTGTAACCCAGTGGTTATTTTTGGTATAGCGCCCAAACAGAATCGCTACCATTTTTCTGATATCAACTTGAAATTTGAAGCATAACTTGATTAGACAGATTTAGCTTTACTGTAAACGTTTTCATACTTCCTTTTTTTTCATACTTTCTTTTCAATAATCTGCTAAGTGTCTTCTTTGAAAAGAGCACGGTATACAACCGTGTTATAACAAGCATTGATAAACAAGTCAGTTCATACACCCAAAGGGGTGACATCAAGATTAGAAAAAAATCATAAAATTGTATTATTTGAGTCCTAATATCATTGGAAATAGCAATAAATACATTTTCTCACTTCTCTTCATGGCTTTGCCCTTTTTAGGGATGATATGGTTTTACTTTTGGTTTTCAGTTAAAACCCTTGTTCCCATGTATTGCACACAAGTTACATTTCTGTTTTTTTTTTTTTAGATTTGATTATGAATATGACATTTGTGCATTTTTGTGATGGTAGTGGCTGCTTAAAACAAGTCACGTGGTAACATGATAATAACTTGTTTATTGTAAAACGCACCTACACGACTCACAGACTGTAATTTAATAGGCGCGCACAAATGTTCTAGTTCGTGCATATTTATTAACACTGGATTTAGTAAAAATAAATAAATAAATGCTGCAAGATTTAATCACTGCTCCAGATAGGATCGTGCTGTGTTAGTACATCTTCACCTCACCCTGACTGTGTGTGTGTTTCAGAGTCAGTGTATGACCTGCTCCCTAAAGAGCTGCAGCTGCCTTCGGTCGTTCAGCAGGACAACCCCACCATGAGCCAGAAGAGCGGTGGAGAGGCCGGACCTCCTCCTCCGGCTGCCCTGGCCTCAGGTAGGACACTTCTCACATCGCTGCTTCCTTCCCTGTCTTATTTTTAGCCATTTTTTGTTGAAGCTAGAAAGACTCTCCTAATCGGTGCGGCTCAGTTCTGTGTGCGTGATGTTCAGGTGACTTCCTGTGAAGTTTTTTTTTTTTTTTTTTTTTTTCCTCTCTAATTATTTAGTGTATGTTTCTCTTTAGTGGTGTGATCTTTTAATTCATTTCTATCTCAGCATATGGGTTTCTGTTCTTTGCTTTAGTGCTGCTGACCTGTGCTTCCTGTTTCACTTGATATCACACTTTTTTCAAAACCCATCTGCACGTCCTGACATTTCTAGTTGTTTCTTTCTTTTTTTTTCAGTTTTTTTTTTTCTCTCCTTTGGCTGTTTAGATCATGTCAGATTATTTTGCAGACTAACTCATTTCAAGTGTCTTTCTTGACCTGTCCCATTAAACTCGTATAAAAGAGAGCTTCCTGTTATTGCTGTCAGTGGGGTAGAGTAATTTCCTGACTTTTCTCAGATCATGTTCTGGCGTCTGGAGAGCATGTTATGGTTGAGCCAGTCAAGGCAATATTACCAGCACTTACTGGCTGGCAGTGGTCCTTAGTGCATTAGGTGACATCTGGAAAAAAAATCATAAGAATTTATTTGACATCTTTGTCTACAATTATATTGGCGTTAGGCTTAATTTGGGGCTTTTTTCTTAATCCTTTTGCTTCTTTTTTTGGAGACCTTTGCTTCTCTCCGCTAATGATACAATTACTTTTAATCTGAGTAGGGCTGGGCAATATAGCAAAAAAACAAAACAACAGCATTATTCATATTAGGGATGCACAATATTATCGGAATAATACCGTAATCGGCCACTTTAAATGTAAATATCGGCATCGAATTAGATCCCGTTAGCATTGTGGCTCATTCTTGGATCAACGTTTTGCCTGAACGATGATCAGGTTTATTGTTTTGGATTGCTGCGTTTAATCTGAGAATGCAATTCCTTAAGGGGCTTAAGTTGGTCTACTTGTAATAAAATGAAAGCATAATACACAAATAATATTTAGACTGTGTTTCTGAATAAATAAAGCAGTAATTGATGCTAGAAATTCATGAGTGTGTTTTGAGCGTCACTTAAATCATTTTAAAGAGTTAAAGAGCTCGAAAATAAATTAAATGAAAAAAACCTCCTATTTTCGAGCATTTAAATATGTTAAATCTTAAAATAAAATGTTATGATTACCACTGCATCTTTCTGGGGGGAAAAATGCAGCGATCGAATAAAGGTTATTTATCCTTCTTTTCGAATCGTCAGTGTGCCGTCATTATAAAGAACTTCATTGTTGTTTATTTAATTCTAACAAATGTTCTTGTTCAAATCTAATAATAATAATAATAATAAAAGTCATTTGCTTATAATTTCTGCACAGGAGAGACTTGGTGTTGTTTCCAAACAAAAGGAAATATATTAGTATCGGTTAAAATGAGTTATCGGTATATCGGTATATCAGATATTGGCAAAAATCCAATAACGTGCATACCTAGTTTTTATATATGAATACTTCATTATTAAATCTTGTGTATTTATGCGCTTGTTCTTTAAAAAACACATTTTTTTTTGTATTTAATCAAAGACAATACAAACTATTTGAATATAATCATGAGCTACGTTTTATGTATGTATTATGTATGTATTTTATTGATTGAATTTAAGAGAATGTTTAATAATTTCTGTTTGCATTCACCAATATAAGAATACATATTCATAGCAGTATTTAAAGTTGACATGGCATCATAAGTGAGCCTGTTTATGTTCTTAATTATTTGGTATGAAAAGATGACTTGATAATCTTTAATCAGAATGTAATAATATAATCTTTGCTTGAAAATTCAATCATGTTTTAGGCCGAAATATATATCAATACATTTGGCTGAAAAAAACTCCAGCGCCACACAAGGATGTCTGTTAAAATTTTAGAGCGATGACGTACTCGCTTTAAATTAGAAACCTTTCTTTGTTTGCTTTAGGTGTTTAATGTCACTGACATTTACATATTTGCTTCAGTTCAAAAAACCCCCCCAAAAAATTCAATATATCGCCCAGTCCTAATTAAAAAGCAGTACTGTGATTGCAAATATGTTTGCAAGTAGCCAGGTTAATGTTACACTACTTCCTGTTTTGGCAGGAAGCTGAGGGATCTTTAAGTGAAGCAGCCCTGACAAATATCAGTGTTTTTGCAGCAATAAATTTGAGGTAAAACAATCAACCAGAACCAAATCCACCACCAAATTAGGACTGTGAGAAAAACATCTATTGATTCTGTACAAAACCTGGCCCATTCAATTTATAATCTTAAAAAAAGAAAGAGAAAAAAAAAAAAAAAAGATGTTTTTATGAATATTATGATTTTTGCTCAAATGATTCTGACCAAAATTTGCTGATATCTACATTGGATGACCAGCACTTATTGTTTATTCGCTGTCATTTGTCGTTTTTATTCCAGGGAGTTCCCTCTGAATCAGGGAGAGTCTGCATATAAAATGGTCTGCAGTTCTCTGCTTCGTAGGTCAGAAGCTTGTTTATTCTGTCTCCATGGCTACGTTCAGTCCCAACCAAATCGTCCAATTGGCATGCATTAGTCGAAACCTCAGAATTGTCATTGTGCAATATTGTCTATGAGAGGCTGTTTTGAATACATCAGCTCTGGGATATCTACCAGTACCACACCAATTCGCCCAATTGGCATGCATTAATCTCAGAGTTATCATTGGCCAATGTCATTTGGCTTTTTTAAAATAGATCATTACTGGGTTGTGCAGAAGCGACAACAAAAGCTCTGTATACCCCTTACGCATGTTTATTTTTTGTGATAGGACTAGTTATTGAGCTTCTACAAAATGTTCCAAAGAAGAATTAATATACATTAAAAAAAAAAAGAAAAAAAAGAAATGGGGGATTGGATAATGCATCAGTTTAACCAGGCCTACATCAGTTAGCGATTTAATATTAACAAGACATTCAAAACAGATAAAGGGCAATGAGCAGATATCATGTCGAGTTTCACTGCTTGATCGGGACTGCTAGCCAGATTTGCTCGGACAGGTTTTATTAACGTTCTGCATTGTGCACACTACAGATGCTGCTGCCACTTGCGCCGCTGCCTCCTCCCCTGGAGGACTCAGCAGTACACTTCCTTCCTGTCCCAGCATGCTCTCTGCTACCTCAGCCCAAGAGCAGGCTTCCAGGCTCCACAGCGGGCCTGCCGCAGAGGGGATGCCAGAGAGAATGGGTGTGGAGCCTGGATCAGTGGTGGCTATCAGTGCGGTAGATACTGTCGGAGCCACACAGAGCCAGGCGACCCCCTCGAAGCGGCGGACAGTCCTGAGCATCTCACCCCCTCCGGAGGACCTGCTGGATGACAGCCGCATGTCCTGCCAGGATGACCTGCTTCCCAACCAGGACTCGGAGCAGAGCGGCAGCATTTGGATGGATGACTCCGTGTCCAACTTTAGCATGGGCAGCAGCAATTCGTACAACGACAATACTGAAGTGCCCAGAAAGTCTCGCAAGAGAACCCCTCGTCAGCGGCCGGGGCCAAAGCCTGCGGCCCGGGAAGAAGCCGGCATGGATGTGTTTGATGCAGATAGCGCTAAAGCGCCGCACTTTGTTCTTTCACAACTGGGTTCAGACGCCAAAGTCACGCCCAAAGTGAGGTTGGTGTCCCTACTCCTCATTTTTGGCCTCGAAAAATTTAAAATCTGTTTTGATTTGGAATTAAAAGGGGATTAGTTCACTTGCAGATAGGGCTGGGCTATGTATATATTGATATATTCGTGCGCTTCCCGTCAGTAAAGCCAGTTCGTTGATTAGTGATAAATCTCCATCACCTGTTTTTAAATGGAGTGGCAGTTAATACACAGAGGCATAGATCACTGACAAGCTACACAATATTGCGTTCAGTTTTGAGGGTGATTCATTTGCGATATTGAACTCATTATTACATCGTTTGTCAGTGATCTATGGTATTAACTGCCGCTCCATTTGAAAACAGCTGATGGAGATTTACTGCTAATCACAGATCCGGCTTCAGTGACGAGATGCACATGACTATATCAATATATATATCACCCAACACCGGATAATAATACTAAAATATTTACTCTTTCTCATGTCATCAATGATGTTCTTGTGCTTCTTTCTTCAAGTTGCAAAAAAATGTATGATTTTGAGAAAAACATTCCAGGATTTTTCTCCATGTAGTGTTCTTCAAAGCCGGGACCAATGGGTTGAAAGTCAAATTGCAGTTTAAAAGAGCTCTGCACGTTCCCAGCTGAGCAATAAGAGTCTATCTAGTCTAATCTAGTGATGCAATCTTTAATAAAAAAAAAAATATATATATATATATATATATTAGGGGTGTAACAATACGCATATTCGTATTGAACTGTTCGGTACGAGGCTTTCAGTTCGGTACACATTACGAACCGAAGATTCAGAAAAAAAAAGAGAATAAATTGTGTAAAATATAATGTTTTCAGTGCTACACTCAACAAGGCACAAACGACGGGACAGGCAACCCGCTGTCTGCCCCTCCCACCTCCCACGAAAACTAGAAACGCACACATTACTAACTATCCCCGCGGCATTCAGGTAGGCATTTCCCTTTGCCACATTTACAGTAGCCAAATAAGACTTACTTTTCCAAGACATACTTTAGTTTTAGTTAGTTTTAATAAATAAAAATATGAAAAAAAAAAAATAATAATTTTTTTTATTGCTGTATAGAAAACATGCCGAACTGTGACACCACTGTATCATATCCAACCGAACCGTGATTTTTGTGAACTGTTGCACCCCTAATAAACACACACATATATATATATATATATATATATTCAAATACTTTTTAACAACAAATGCTCATCTTTCACTAGCTGCACAGCGCACATCTGCAACTTGATGCATTATGTAATCATGTTAGAAAGGTCACGCACTTTAAATGACGCTTTGCCATATAAGACTTTTATTCCTTAGCTGGGATCGTGCAAATTCTTTTAAAGCTGCAATGAAACTGAACTTTGGACTTTTAACCCATTGGCTCCAACTATATTGAGAAAAATCTTTTTTTTCCCTTAAAAACGTAAGAAAGACATGAAAATCTTGGTTGACATGGAGGTAAGTAAACTATTAGGAAATTTTTATTCAAGAAGGAACTAATCCTTTAAAAACATGTCATGGAATGTTGGTATGTGCAGATTTTTTACAGTCCGTTAAGGTTTATTTGTTAAATGTTTGACTTGTTATTTTCCCTTTAGCTCTCTGGAAGTGTCAAACAATCAGAAGGGGGGAATTCTTTCCATTCATTACCCTCAGAAGAGCGAAGGGAAAGAGCTGAAGATTATGGTTCAGCCAGAGACGCAGCACAGAGCACGATACCTCACAGAGGGCAGTAGGGGATCCGTCAAAGACCGTACCCAGCAAGGGTTTCCTACAATCAAAGTAAGAATTCAATGCACAGTATATTATCTGGACAAATATGCATTCGTGGGTAAACTGTTTATGTGGTAATGTTTCTAAATATGGTACATCAGTTAGAGGGAGTCAGTGAACCAGTGGTTGTCCAAGTATTTGTGGCTAACGATGCTGGACGCGTGAAGCCTCATGGGTTTTATCAAGCCTGCAGAGTGACCGGGCGCAACACAACGGCTTGCAAGGAAGTGGATATCGAGGGGACCACAGTTATTGAAGTAAACCTTGAGCCGACCAGCTCTATGACCCTAGCGTAAGGATCTTTTGTCCTTGATTTCATTAGTGTATTTTAGTCAATATCTATTGTTGAAGTCTATTGCAATGTGTTTTGGCAGCGTGGACTGTGTTGGAATCTTGAAGCTGAGGAATGCTGATGTTGAAGCTCGAATAGGGGTTGCTGGCTCCAAAAAGAAGAGCACCCGAGCTCGTTTGGCCTTTAGAGTCAACATCCCAAGACCTGATGGATCTGTCCTAACCCTTCAGGCCCTCTCCTCTCCTATTTTATGTAGTATGTACAAAGGATATCAGGGTATAGATTTGAAAGTAAGAGAGATATTTTCCACATTTGTAACATTTGTGTATCACGTTCTCAGCTCAACCCGCTGGAGTGCCTGAAATCCTCAAGAAGAGTCTTCACAGTGGCTCTGTCGCAGGAGGAGAGGAAGTCTTCATCATCGGCAAGAACTTTCTCAAAGGAACCAAAGTTCTTTTTCAGGAGAATTCTACAGGTATTGCATGCATGGTCGTCTAGGCCTTATGGCTTTGCATCCAGCGTGCACTCTAATGTCCCACATTACAACAAGGGATAGCTTTGTTTACTTGTGTTGTACTTGTGTCATGAAATTGAGTTTGCACAGGTGGTATAATAAAGAGTCTTTAAATTAGGGATGTCCTGAGCTGATCTCAAGGCTTTTTTATTTGCCGTCAGACTATCCGAGATGTCATTGTTATAATGCCTTGCATCTTTATTCACGTCAAATGCGTTTTCCACTACTTCTGCAAACGGTTGAAGTGGATAAGCTCAAACTCTTTTAGACCCTGTTGACACCTGTATTTGGTGTTGTCAACTTATGTTATGATCAACCAAAATGCATCTTAATACCAAGTATAAACAGGCACATTGACTCAACATTCAATAAATCGGATCGGGCCACAAAATACCTGATTAGTCCCTAGTTTAAATGCAAATGTACATCTTTTTACTGTTTTCTTTTCAGATGAAAGTGGTTGGCAGGCGGAAGCAGAAATCGACATGGAGCTTTTTCATCAGGCAAGTGCAGGACTTGGCTTTTTTTAAGGCCTGTACACACCGGGACGAATATCGCACGTGCATTTCGTTAGCGTTTTTCGAGACGTTTTTCGCTAGGATACCCATGCGATTTTTACTGGCGAATTCACTCGCATGGCGCTTAATAAACAACAGAAATACCTCTGCACACAAGGTGGCGCTGTGCTTCTGACACTTGCTTGTCGCACAGAAGAAGAAGAGAGCCGGTATTTACGCTCTTTTCAAAACTATTTTCACGCTTTCTCTTACCTGGTAAAACAGAACATGGATTTTTCCAACGCTGTCGCGTTTATCAAAAAGCTCTTTGTGTTCAGAAACGAATGATACTAGCAACTCTGCATTCATCTTGGTTTACTTTCCTCTTTCTTGCAGTGACCTTGAGTGCTACCAAGTCGTGTTTTACTGTAACTTCAGCAGCTCCGGTCACGTGAACAAAAGCACTAATTTCACTGGTCGGCCAGTTTTTAACGCGGCGCATCAAATAAAAAAACAAATCCGAGGCGTTTTTTAAAAAATTACGCTTTTACGCCTGACGGTTTGCGCGTCGGTGTGTACACTCACATTGGCGCCCTTTGTTTAGTCACGGCGCGTTAAACGTCGCCGATATTCGTCCCGGTGTGAACAGGCCTTAATATTGCGTAATACTTATTCATAAATATCTTGTCTAAAGCATCTTTTCACAATGGTTTTTTCAGAATCATCTAGTGGTAAAGGTTCCCCCATATCATGACCAGACAGTGACCTCTCCGGTGTCTATTGGGATTGCTGTAGTTACAAACGCAGGGAGAACACATGATCTACAGCCTTTTACCTACACTCCTCTAACAGGTTGGTGAAAAGAGGATGTATTTATTATAGTAACAAATAAGTTAATCAGAAATACTGTGAATATATGTTAATGCTAATTTCTTTCTTGTATAGTCTTATTTTATCTATCATATTTTAGTTTTAGGGGTTGAACAATAAATCAATTGGGTCTAATTTAAGTGGTAAGGATAGTGTTTGCCCTATGAATGTTTGATGGGATTGTTTATCGGGATGATGAGCAATGCATATTATTGGGTAAATCAGGCAAAGTTACTTTGGTTATGTAGAAATTGAATTGTGAATCTTAACATAGCAGAGGCTTATCTTATCTTTGTTTTGGTGCCCCCCCCACTTGATGAGACAGGGTTTAATGCACTTCTGCGCCAGTATATAATGACATCAATCATTTTAACTATTTTCAAACAGAGAAAGTCGAAATACCAGTGAAATCAGAACTGCCAGCCACAGTAAAGGCTTGTACTTTCGAAGAACAGATAAAAGGTGTGGCATTATCAAAATATTTTATCTTTGATTGACTTTTGAAAGCTTCAAAGTTTGAACTCAAATGCTTTTATGACTTTGTTTACAGCAATGCAAACTGAGACCAATTGTCTAAACAATGTTTTAATGTTACCTATGGTCAAACGGGAAGAACCTATGGAAGTTTCCTGCAACGCAGCACCTTCAGACATTTTTAAGGTATTTCCATTTTGCATCCAGTTTCCTTTTGCATCCAGTTTCCTTTGATCTTTTAGTTTGTGAAGTAAACCCATGCAAAGTTTTGATTGTTATGAATGGGGCAGGAAAATTAAAGCATTTTCTCCTTTGGTTTCAATGCAGCCTGTAGAGGCCCTTAATTCAACCCAACAAATCTTGGAGATAAGTACTGTCCTTCCTTCTGCCACCAAGTCTTTTCCAAGCCCTGTGGCTCTTCAACCTGTCGACTCGCAACAGCCATCAGCTCAAATATTTCCAACTCAAGAAACCTTATCCACCATTCAAAAGCAGGATATTCCTTCACCTGCATCGTTCCAAGTGTCCTTGTCGGAAGACACAACAGTTCTTCAGCCTGTTTCCCCTCAGGTCCCTCAGCAGTTTTTGCGGGAAACCCCAGAAACCCTGTCTCCAGAAGACAATAGTGCAGATGGAAGTGGAATGGTATTGGTGGGCATAGACTCTCGGAATCCTCCATCCCAGCGGCCACAAGTTCAGGCTCTTTTGCCCCAGGACGGTGTTGCACAGCTAGAGAGGGCAGTAAGAGAGCTGCAAGCACAACAACAGCTCAATTCTGTACTTTATAGCCTGACTCCATCTGCAGAGAGCCTTCAGCAACACGTCCAGGAAAACATGAACAGTTTAAGGTTGGGTGGAAATGAGACCACTCTAACAAACCAGCAACAGCAGCAGCAAGAGCAGAATATTTTGGAGAATCTGCAGCAACAGCAACAGAAGGCACTTGTGGATCTACAACATCAACAGACGGTCCTTGTAAACTTGCAGCAACATCAGAAGGTCTTGGAAAACCTCCAGCAACAGGCTCTTGGCAACATTCAGCAGGAGCAAACGCACAAGGTTTTGGAGAATCTACAGCATCAACAGCAGCACCACCAGAAAGTCCTTGAAAACATTCAGCAACAAAGTTCAATAGTCACTCTGCAGCATCAAAAAGTCCTCGATAATCTTCAGCAGCAGCAACAGCATCAGAAAAACTTGGAAACTCTTCAGCATCAGGAAGTGTTAGAGAGCCTAAAGCAACAATTACAGTCAGAGCTCTTGCAGTCACAGATTCCAATGCAGTGCACTCCTAGCTTTGCAAGTGAACAGCAGAGCTCCACACAGACTAATACTCTATCACAGCCCTCCGAAGGCTTCCTCCAGAACCCACCCCAGCAGCAGTTGCAGCAGCAAACTGCTCTCTTCCAACAGACAGGGGGTCTTATGACCATTCAGACATCAAGCTTTCTGCAGCAGCCATCCTCTCAACCCTCACCTCCCCAGCCACTTTTTCAGAGTCATAACCCCTTGACAGAAACGCAAGACTCACAGACAGTACTCTTTGGAACCCCAAAGTCACCACAGGTCCAAGCAACCTTATTTCCTGGTACCATGACAATGCTAACAAGCACCAATCTGCCCACAGATCAACAGACTCCTTCAGCTGGCTTATTTATTGCACAGAGTGTGTTGCCTGGCCAGCTATCATCAGACAATAACCAGAATCAGCAGCAGCAACAGATAGCTTTCCTCACGCCCATGCAGACATCTGGAACAGAAGCTCAGACTGTCTCACTTTATCAGGGGCAAGCACAGTTGTCCACCCCAATGGAGCAACAACAGTCTCCCCAACAACCACAGATGGCAACACCCCAACAGGCCCCTCTTTTTCCAAATATTGCCACTATATCCCCAAATCAAGCACAGCCACCAACACAGACAGGCATACTGTTCTGTACCACAACCCTTAATCCCCATGATCTGCCCCAGGCCCTGCTATTCAGTGGCCAGAACCAAGCTTCACTAGCAAGTGACCGTCTCCCAGAGAATATCTTTCAGGAGCAGCAACCCATGCAAGTTGTTCCCAGCTCTGAAAACGTTACTGTGAACAACCCTTCAAACCAACCCACCCCCTCGGCAGCCCCGCCGACTCCGAATCCACCAATTATTTTTCCACAAGCCAGTGTTGTGAGTGTTACCCAGCAAGACTCCGCAGAGCCCATGTCTTTTCAAGACCAGAGCACCGTTGTGAGCAGCTCATCTGCCAGTATGCCTTCAACACGGACAGAACTTTTTCAGGACCAGCAACCTATGCAGGTTGTCCCCAGTGCCACCAGCGTAACTCCTGTCTCACCTACGGACCAACCTTCTGTCAACATTTTTTTGCCTCAGTCTGCAATTTCAGCCCTGCAAGGTGGTGTAAGTGCTCAAGAGTTACCTACAACTGCTACAGCAGACATCTTTACTGGACAGAGTGGTGTGGCAGTGGGCGGTCTCCAGAACACCACATCTTCCGCCCCTCAGCAACCTCCCAGCCAACTCTTTCAGACAGCTATTGGAGGAACTCTCAGCCAACCTGGACAGCCAGGACAAACAGGCCTTTTTCTTTTCGATATTCCCAGTGGTAAGTGTAGTAGTTTTAGTCATAATATACACCACATTTAAAAAGAATGAACAATTCTAGGCTGTATCCATCACAGTAAAAAAAAAACACCTGAGTAGCAGAAGGAGCTCCCACACAAAAAATATTATTATATTTTTATGACGTAGGCCTGGCCTATGTGGAACTAAAGTCTCCAGACGAGACTTATGACTGATCAAATTGTTATTAAATACGATTGTGACAGAGAATGAGAATATGATGTTTGATCGTATTTAACTTGTTTACTATGTAAGCATGGACTGGACAAGTTATTTTAAACACTTGCTGCTGTCAGAAAGTGAGTTTTGAGCTCAGAGTATTTTAAGAGTCTTTGATGCTGGTGTTAGTGACAGTGGAAATGGCCGTGGCACACATTAGCACGCCTGTTTTGGCTAGTTCAGGGAAAACAAGTTCTGTCCTAGAAAGTTGCACTCCTGCAGAGTTCAGGTCCAAACCTAATCAAACACACCTAAACAAGCTAGTCAACTTGAAGCTGCTCTGCGCAGAAAGATCAGTGTATGGCATTAAAGTACCACAAGAGGCAGGTGAGGCTTTTTTTTTTATCATTTAGTTTTTTCAGGGGTGGAGCTGAACTCTTTAGTACCAAACTTGCCTGCCCCTGATCTAGTCCCATTCAGGAACTCTTGGTTCTGGCACAGAACTAGTACTCCAATGCAAACATTTTACGATCCACCAAATTCCAGATGATCTAGGCCAGGGCTGGTACTGCAAAACCTAATCGAACACAACTGAATGAGCTGATCAATGTCTTCAAGATCACAAGAAAGCTACAGGCAGTTATTAGAGTTGGAACTAATCTCTGCAGGACATTGGACCTCCAGGACAATACGTTGCCCAGGCCTAATCTAAGCTATTTTACATTTACTTCTTAAGTGCACATCTTCAAATGTTGCATTAACTTTCTAAATTAGTCATCAGTGATAGCCTTGTTGGGCATACAATGCTGTTGCATGGCCAGGATTTCTATATTGCTTTAATTCAAAGTATCTCGGTTATAATAGTTTTGGATTCTTCATTAGTTTTTATTTCGTTTTGACTTTTTCTTTCAAATTCAGTTAGTTTTAATTAGTTTTTAGAGGCAGATTTGTTAGTTTTTATATTTTGAAATTGCTTAGTTTTAGTCTAGTTTTTATTAGTTACAGTGTTAGTTTTTTTTTTTTTTTTGTAAATTAAGATATTTGTCAGGTGCATGAATCAAAATCTCCAGAATATATGTATAATATAATATATCTATATCTATATCTATATCTATATCTATATATATATATATATATATATATATATAATAAAAAATAT
>JAUMHP010000084.1:13579647-13592199 GCA_032361065.1 Enteromius trimaculatus
GAGTTTACGCACATTTGAGCGCGAAAGAAACACGTATTTGAGCCAGCGTGTGTTTGTGAAATGAAGCCGATTCTGTAGTGTTTCATGTGTTGCGTGCACCAACGTTCAAAAGTTCAGGCTCTGTAAGATTTTAAGCTTTTATAATTTTTTTTTATTTGGCAAAAAGGTGTTAAAAGTGACAGGAAAGATTTAATGTTACAAAGTATTTCTGTTTCAAATAAATAAATAAATAACAGCTGTTATCAGCATTGATAATAATCAGAAATTATTTTGAGCATCAACTCCGCATATTACTATGATTTCTAAAGACTGGAGTAATGATGCTAAAAAATCAGCGTCGTTTCGTAGAAATAAATTACATTTTAACAATATGTTCACAAAGAAAACAGCTATTTTAAATTATAATAATTTTATATAATTAATTCTAATATTTTATTATGCAATGTATTGTTCAAACACCTATGTATTAATGCATTTTTTAGATTTATTAATTTTATTGCACGTTTCTTTTTTTTTGTGTGCGTTTCTTTTAGGGTTAATAATTTTAATATTTCATCTTAACTTATTTTAATTAGCTGCCAAAGCAACCTTTCTTTTTCATTTGTAAGTTTGATATTTATTTAACATTTACAGCACTGATAATAATATTTTACTGTATTTTTGATTAAATATACGCAGTCTGGTTAAGCATAACAGACTTCTTTCAAAACACTTTTTTATTTACATTTTTTCTAAGTGACTGTAGCATTTTGAGCTTTTTTTTTTTTTTATTGTAACACAAAATGCATGACTAATGTTCTCCCATAATGCACAAAATAAAAACGGCTAACCTTCACATAAATCTTAACACTTCTTGCTTAAAATGCAGGAAATATACAAATATGAATTATATAATGTTGCATAATTATATTACGCATTATAATGAAGTAATAGTTAATTCTTACAAACACTAAATGGATCTTATGATTAGTTTTGAGGGATTGTAGTGTCATATGATTGAACACTAGAGGGCAGAGGAGCTCTGTGTCTGTCTCTCTTCTGCAGGAAGTATTCCTTCACAATACAAAACTATTTATATTAAATTGCTGAATAGAGTTATATTACATAATAATCATTATTGTACGATAAGCATTAGCTCAATATATTTAAAATTTTAGATGGTGAGAGGTCACATTTACAAGTATGTATGTTATATATTTAATTCATTTTATTGAATTTGTTTAAAATAACTGTAGGTATATTAACCGAGATAGCAGCTCTCTGTTGAAGATCTGTGGATTATTATGCTCGCTTGAACAAAAATGTCTCTGATGCCATGTTATAAGGCTCTTATTGCACGTGTGAACTCTGAAATGCTGTAGATTTATCACCGTATTTAATCACCAAACAGTAGCTGAACGCGTACGACGCTAGTGTTTTCAGTCGTATTAATTAGAGTTTCTAGTTAATATAGTAAGTGTTGTCATTTACATTTGAAACCGTGAAGCATGTTACTGTGTGAATGGCTGCGGCGGTAATATTTGTCTAATAATAAAGCCCATTATATGGTAATTAGAGTAGGAGGGGTTATTATGCTTTTATTAGACTGATACCCGTGCTGGATTTCATTAGACTGTCCACACAGAAACACGCTCGCAATCGTCTCTCAGCAGTTTAATGGCGGTAATGGAAACAGATACACTCTCTCTCTTTCTCTGCCCCTCTCTCTCTCTCTCTCGTTAACGTGTTCTCCGGTTGTGGCGCGGTACACCTGCACCCGTGCATTGATCCTGCGGTGCGTGTTTGACCCCGACTGATGCCTCCCATTCATTCCCATTAGCGACTTGGGCGCTTTCCTTAATTCTCCTCTATTGAACCAACTAAAAGTTATTTACCGTCTCAAGCGCCGTTCACTTCACTCAAGCGGCCCGTCACAACAGCGTCTGACCTGAGACCTGTACACAGACCTGCTCTTTCCACGCCAAAACACTGCATTTAGCGAGCTTGATCCTTACATGTACCACAAAATAGTAAAGTTGAATTATAACCATTCTGAAACTGTAAACTGCATTTAATTTAATTCATGTAATTTAATAAAAAAAAAAAGTATATCTATTTACTCATAATTTTTTTTTTCTAATGTAGCACGCAGGAAAGTAAATGTGTGTGCCTGTGTGTATTTATATACCGGGTGTAACGCTACACAAATATGATGGTTCAGTACGTTCCTCGGTTTTAATGTCGCGTCTTGTTCGTTTTCGGTACAGCAGGGGAATGCTCAGCTTATGCTTATAACGATAGGAAGCCCTTTTACATTATAAAGCTACAACTAGGCATAGCAACTCAAACTTAAATTGAATTACTATTCATTTTTATTTTAACACTCAACTTAAAATAAGTATACGAACATGTAAGTTGCACATAATGCAGCTTTTAAATGAACATAGTAGTTCACGCTGGCTGTTATCCAACCTGATGCAGCAGTTTTTCTTCTTCTTCTCTGCGCTGACCTGATAGTCACTCGTTTGTGCGTTAAACACAATCTACTACAGTTCGCCATTTAAAAAAACAAAACGGTTTACGAGTCTAGGCGGTTTGCATAGTAAGGATGTACAGGGATACTTCGGATTTAAAAACGCTGACTTGTTAGATGTTTTCTCCTTGAATTCATGATTTCCTATTGATTCAGTGGAGTATATGGGAACCGTGGGAAATACCAGTATGGCGGCTTCACTTTTTTTTTGTTTTTACACATGCGAAACTGTTCCGTACAATTATGTGTACCATTGCGGTAGGGGTGTGCGATATTGACAAAAAAATAATATCTCAATATTTTCTGTAATTTTAGTGATCACGATAATTAGACGATATAGACACTCAGAATACTGCCAGTAGGAGGCAGTAAATCACTGTAAATAAGTGAGTCATTGCGACTCAACCCGAATCATTTAAACGATTCAGAAACGAATCGCTGTCATGTTGCTCAGAGACGCAAAACAATGTTGTTGTTGTTTTTGGAATTATTTTTTGTTGTCGAAATAGCGCAAAAAAACCCCAAAACGAGTAATATTGTGTCTAAAACGTAAGTTACTTAATTAACTTCTTGTTTATTGAACCGTTTCTATATCTTTCTGTAATCTTGATGGTTTTCAGGGAAAACTAGCAATCTTTGCAATATATGTTGCACATTCCTACATTACACCCCTAATAAATATATATAAAATGATTAATTATATACCAGTTTTTGAGTAAAATACACTTATTTTCTATAGCTTCTTTTGTACAACAGCATTACTTACTGCATGTTCACCAATGCATTTTTACACATTTTTCATATTTCTATTGCATAATATCTTTGCAAGATCTCCTACCTAAGCATTTTGCATAGACCTCCTCCTCCATTATCACAAATGTTATTTTATTTTTCTACCATTACATTCTTCCATGAAGTCTCCGTCCTGATGTACGTGTCGTGGCCGCTTGGTGTTTTGACGTGCGCTGGAGTCTTGTTTTCAGTTGAGCGTGCAGCGCGCGGTTATTTTTGTTGAGCAGGTGTAGCGCTGGAGTCGGCCTGTGATGGTGATGGATGCTCTGTGGCGGTCACTGTGCTCTAACGGGCCTCTGTTTGTCTTTCTGAGTCACAGCGCAGCAGACGTGGATTCATGTGTACATTTACGGACTTCTATATTTATTCTGTTCCTATTTTCAGTTCATCAGTTCTTATGGATGAGGCAGGTAAACCGCTGCAGTCGCTGTTATTCGCTAGAGGCACTGCTCTTTTTGTGCTCTACCCCTTAAAACAGTGAGAATTCAAGCTAGATATTTATAGTTTTATTTATTTAAATATTTTCTCCTACATTAAATAAACTGCTTCGCAAGTGGCAACACTGGCTTTCAGATTGTTGCTTTGCTTTCAAATACTTCTCCAGCCCGACACAGCAACCTTAACCAATAACATGAGTTTAGGGCGGGACTATGTTTTTTTTAACCAATGGCAGATGGGGGAGTTGTTCAGAGAAACCTGTTTGGAAAACAACAGTTTAGTTTGAAAATGAAGTCACAGGGGCCTGTTCCATAAACCAAGATTAGAGTATAAGCCAGACTTATTTCAGTTAGTCTGACTTATTACCAGTTAATTTGTATTAAAGTAAGTCAGACTACCTGCCATAAGCCTGGCTTATTTGGTAAACTTGTTTTATGGAACAGGCCCCAGGTTTGTCTTTTAAAGCTAAAAGATCAAAACAAACATTTAAAACTGTTTTTTTTATGCGTTTAAAAAAAAACAACTAAATCTTTTCTCTAAGTAATAGCATCAATCATTTTTCACGTTATGTTTGATTGTGTTCTTTTTTCCTCAAAAACTAAGAAATATTAAGAATAACGTTTTTTTTATTCATCATTTGAAATAAAAGAAAACTAATACTACTAAAACCAAAGCACAATTTACTACTACTAATAAAATGTGATAAAATAATATAAAATGTATAAATATAAAATTCAAAACAGTAAAAGGTATAGAAATAAAACTAAACTAAGACTGGCTGTAAAAATAAACAATAAACATTTTTGAAGCAATGGCGTTTTCATGATATGATCTAATCAAGTAGTTTCTGATTTTCCTAATTAATGCTATTCTCAGCATTATATAGTGTAACGGGGGTTGAAAAAATCTGGTCTAAACCAAGACACGATTTGTCCCCTGTAAGAGCTCGCCGTGAAACTCACATCCTTGTTTTGTTTTGCAGAAAGATCCGTGTCAGAACAGGAAATGGAGTGCATAAGGTGGCACAGGGGATGAATAACAAGCCGTACTGACGGGAAATCTTCAGTTTTATGTGCCTTGATAAATGCCATGCCTGCTATGTATTTCCAGTTTAATTGAATTTTGATGGCTGTATGACTGTGTTTCTGTGGCCTCTCACCAGGGTCGTGTCGCTGGGTCTCTCTCTCTCTCAGCTAAAGGTAGAAAGGGAAGTAATTCTGCCGGTTTCCTTCTTTTAGATAAAGCGTGAAGTAGGTGGTTTGTGGTGAGCTGGTAGATTGAGGCAGATTTGTTCAGCATAACTGTAACTAAATCGATTCAGACCTCTATATTAAGCACGGGCACCCTTTTGCATTAAATGAACAGTAATTTTGGCTTACACACTTGTGAATTTTAGCAATAAAGTACTTGTAGCCTTTCCATTTGCGAAATATCATTGGTCCAAAACCTTAACTAAGCGTTTAACATTAAAGATATTGGCTGCGATTGTGTCTTGAATGAACTGAATATACTTGAACCAAATAACCACGTTTACAAATACTAAATGTTTAGAAAATTTAGTTGTTGTCTTAAATATTATTTATTATTATTATCTGTACACACATAATATAATGTATTAAAACATGTGACCACAAAACCAGTTATATAGGTAATTTTTAATGTATTTTTTCCATACATTTAATTAATTTATATGTTTGTCTGAGATACAAATATTTGAAAATGTAGAATATTAGGTTGCAAAAAAAATCTAAATATTGAGAAAATCACCTTAAAGGTTGTCCAGATGAGGTTTTTAGTGATGCATATTACTAATTAAAAATTAAGAATTATTATCCTACCTAAAATATCTTCATGGGGCATGGTCTTTATTTAATATGCTAATAATTTTGGAATAAAAGAAAAATGGATAATTTTGCTACTTATGACTGGTTTTGTGCTTCAGGGTCACATATATAAATAATTTTATAATAAAATATATACTTATTTTCAGATACAACGTTTATTATTATTATTTAAAAGTCAATATATTGTGTTTTTTTTATTTTATTTATAAGTTAGCAGTCTCTTGTATGTTTTTTAAAAAAGTTAAGTTCATGACACAATCCGGGACAAGACTGAAGGCAAGTGGAAAACAAAAGAAAAACTTCAGGTGATTTTAGTTGCTCTTTAATCTTCTGTGCGCCTGAGGAGCCTGATATTGATATTGAGTGTCAGAGGAAATAGAATCTGAGGCTTTTAATGTGCATTTCATGTCCGGTTTTGATGAATCTGTTTATCGGCTCTGTAATGAACACCGGGTATGGTTGGTTAGTTAAATTATTGAGCATTATTAACCTTGGATGAAATTCACAAAGCACGGAAAAAACTGATGTAACATGCAAGAAAATTACAACTGGGGATAAAAGGTTCGATAATGATTACGATCTCAATACCACCCGGCTGAGCGGCCAGAATGCAGATATATGTGTTTAAGGCCTTTTACTGGCTTTTAACGGAGAGAGCCTTTTTAAAACAGTTAGGAAGGTCTGAATGTGAACTCAAGTGGTTTATGGATCACTTCGCTTTTACTGTTTTTCCGAGAGCGGAGATATTACGGTTTCATGACGACTCTTTGCTCTCTGTTTAACAATGGCAGTGATGGAATTAACGGCAATAGGGGGCCCGGCCGGGAGGCTGGCGTGAGGGGGATGCCGTGGGGACGCCGTGACCGTTGCAAACCTGCGGCACGATGAAAAATGACGTTGGGATTTAGCCGAGGCCACTTGGGGGTCAAAGACGAAGTACGTGAGGGAAGGGCGGCAGAGGGCAGTCGGGGGCAAAAGCAGCGGGGGTAATAGAACGGCGTGGGGCTGGTCAGGTGGAACTCTGCTCCTCAGACTCCTGTAATTACAAACCATACATTTCACTTTGGGCCGTGACAACGTCTCCCCCAATCCCAAATGAAGATGGGGGGTTATTAATGGCGTAAATTAAGGCTCCCTGCACACTGACGGAAGCACCGCACTTCTCGTTTTAACCCCAAAATATATGTTTCACCTCAACTGCTGTCTCTAGCCCCGCCCCTTGAGATGCTTCATGACCATATATGGTCATTGGGACGCCTATGGCCAGTCCTGCCCCAAACCCTGAAACTTGAGAAGTCCAATCAGTCGAATCAAGCAGAGCAATACACTCAAAGGCCAAAAGTGTCCTCGAGGTGGTATACTTAAATGACGCTAGCTGAATTTGAATTCTGGTCCCCTTCTTCAGCACAAAAGTGCAATATATTAAAAAAATACAAATCTGCGTTTTCCTCCAGGTCATGTCCAAGTCATTAGGTTCTAGTGCAGGACGAAGCCATATTAGGCGCAAGTGTTCCTGAAAATGTGAGCTGTGGTGCTCATGCGGATGATTCAGGTTCGATTCTGGCCTGCAACATTCACAAACAATTGGACGTGCGTTCTGCGCTGTCTGATAATGCAGAAAAAAAAAACATTTAAAACAATGGGGAACATAAGTCTGAGTGATGAAAAATAAAATCAACAAGAGTCCTGTTGTGGAATTAGAGCGTTAATCTGTCCGCTCTTTGTGTTTGTCTTGGATTACTGCCCCATCCTTCGCTCTAAAATGCACATGTTCACCAGAGACCAGGATGTGACCCGCAGAAGAACTTAGCAAAACAATAAAACCATCAACTGACCCAGGGGTCACCTCAGGAACATCCCGTCTTCATGGCTTCCACACAATGCGTTGCACGCCGAAGCGCGATCTTTAAGGTTAGAGGGTTTGTTCAGATCACTGACCCTCAGTATTATGCTTGTCTAAGCAAACATCAGTGCAACTCAATGCAGTGATCATATAAATGTCTGACTGACAGTCATTTTTTTCTGCCAAGCTAATTTAGCTGCGCGTGCGGGGTCTCTCTGACGAACAAACGGAGTCATTACGTCCAAATTAATGTCAAGCCCCTCTTATTTTCCATAAATAATACATGGCGGGTCGCTGTTGTCGTTAAACATGTTCTAATTTGTTCTCCATTACAAAAAACAACAGTGTTGATTAATTCACACTTCAAGCTGAACAAACGCCGCGATTTTTACAAGGTGACTGCGAGTTGCTCTTTTGATCAACGCTAATGCGACACTTTTTTCATTAATGCGACGATGAAAGTGCAGTGCTTAATTGTCACATTATGGATTTGCGAGTGAACCGGTATTTTGTTTGCCGGTTTGCTGTCAGGAAAGGCATTTAAATTCTCACGTCTCTTGTTTGTATTTTGGTGTCTGTTTCTCGGGAAGGAAGCCCCTTGTGCAGATACACACGGCGTTCTCCATTACTCCTAATAAGGTGTCATAAAATTGAATTCCATGCTTGGTTTGTCAGAGAGGAGTTCTTATCCTACTCCAATTTTGAGTTTTAATGGGTAATACTCCTTAGCTCTCTCCTCACAATTAGTCCTCCTAGTTACCTTTTAATGAAAATCAGATTAAAACATAATCTAATTAAAGTTCATTTTAATCCATGCTATCGTCCCGACTGTCTGTGGCTCGGAATCACGCCGGCACGCTGTCAAACTCGGTTAGTTTGCATAGAAGAGGAAGGCCAGACTATCAATCAAGGGTTTTTACATATGTATGCGTGTTGGGAAACTCGTATGAAGTGCATTTCCAATCCCATTCCCTTTCTCTCCGTTTCAGTCCAGGGTAAATCTCACGCCTGGGTCACATTCTGCTTTAATATCGGAATATATGCAGTGTATTTTTAAACTGTGTTTAGAAAAAAAATTAAGTTATTTGAGTCCATTTCCACCTCCATATTACTATAAATCGTACATATTGTTGTGCCTTTCAAGTTGCTTTTATTTTAATTATTCTCTTTATATTTTCATTACATCATGTATTTATTTATTCATTTTTTTTATGCAGAATAGCATATGCTTGGCTTGCTAAAAATGAATTTTAATGGTTTTACGATAAATACCTGCGTTCATACATACAGTACACGCATAAAACAAAAAAACATGAATTGAAGACATTAGACATGCTGTCATAATACACTTCACAAGTCATTAATAGCTATAGGAATATATGATTTTAATTTTTAAATTTGTTTTATTTAGCCAAAGCCACTCACATTGTATAAAACAGAATATGTATGCTCCTTGTCTGTGCATCAAATGCAAAGTGCTGAAACCATTTAGAAATGATAGCTGGATCCGCTTCGCTCTTTGAGAATGAATGGTGCAGGCCTCCCATCATGAGTGAACTTAAGAAAAAAATGAAAAAAACCTCTGACATGCATGCAAGTGTCACTCACAATCAGTGAGAGCTGTCAACTTTCATATCCACTGATACCCATAATTCCCAGCATTGGAGAGGGTTCACAGAGCGATGGAGTCATGCCTCTCAGTTTGAGCCGTGTTGGCCTGTCAGGTCTTTTCTGAGCCATGACAGTGTAATATGTTTTACAAGCAGAATGGCCAAGGGTTATTTCACAGTCAGAGAGAGCAGGCAGGCCAGCCAGTAAAGCGCCGCTGCACGGGGGAACAGCCATGCGGCGACGCAGCACATTTAGTCCACCTGCTGGCTGCTGCCACACTTAGACGAACGTTTGAGCTCCCGAGTGTCAAGGGAAAAGCACAAAGGCCAATTTATTTCTGTCTTTGTGCCTGGTTTACATTTAATAGGAGATTACGACAAAAGTAGCTTCCAAACAGAGCGCGTATCAGTTAACGTTTTCGGCCGGTTTGCTGTAATTAAACTCTGGTTTTAATGAGCAAATTTGTCTGGCGGAAATACAAACATGCATCTGAGGATTATGGGGTAAAAAAAAAAAAAGCCACAAAGCTCCAAAAGTCTTGTCGACAGGACAGCAGTTTCCTTCACCCTGGCGTCACGGGACACTGCAGATTTAGAGGTTTGACCTTTGTGTCCTTCGTATGATGGCAAAATAGACCGTTCGCCCCATCTGAAATTCCCTCTGATTTTTTTAAACTTGATTATTAATGTCGGACCTGCAAACTTGAGCCATTGTTATGAACTTGAGGCTTTTTCTCGCAGTATCTATTCTGAGACACGTGTACCTTTATGACTGGTGCCCACTCCGGGTAATAAAGTGCTGATGCCAGCTTAAGAGAAACTTTAAACACACTTGGTGTAATCAAAGGCACAATGCAAAACGGCAGGTCAGCAAAACCAGCCAAAACAATACCCCAAGTCCCCCCTAAATATAACCTTTTTCGGTGAAGCAAATGTTTTGTTTCTGCCGTCCCGTACCGTATATATTTAGATCATTGTTTCTACCTTTTGGGTTTGACTTGACCCATTTAGACTGGCGATTTTGAAAATTAATTTGAGAAACTGATATGAGGCAACCATCTGAGCAATTTCTAAATGAAGCTAAAATATCTTTTACGCTCTGTGATGGAGCGTCTTATCACATTAGCTTTGAAGTGCTTTAGGATCATGGGTTTTGCGAGGAAGTTGATGAATAAAAGCCTTTACTAGTCCCCCTTTAATGATTTATTTCACCCTCTGTTTTCCAGTACAAGCCAAAAAAAAAAATAATTACTCAGATTTAGAAATAAAATTGCATAAGAGATTAAGACCTGCGTCAGAGAATATCTCTTTTTTTTTTTTTTTTTTTTTTTTTTTTTTTAACTATGATAATATTTTTCTTTGCTATTTTTTTTTTATTTAAATTATGAAATTAATTACATTCTTTTAATTATTATTAAAGTATTTGTAAGTAATTAGGTAATGAGGCAAGAAATCTAAACTTGATGCAAGCTACCTTATATATTCTTGAGAGTAAGTTATATAATAGTTATGGGTATTATAGTTGTTGTTTTTTTTCTAAACTGCAAAAAGATAAATACAGTTTTTTCTTAAATTATTTTAGCACTGTAAATGTCTTTACAATGGACATTTTGGCTTTCTGTCGTAGAGGTGCCTCAGGGTCATGTCCTGGGTCCAGTTTTATTTCATTATCCTATAGCTATTGGAGTTTTTGTGCTTTACTTTGATAACTTTTATCCCTTGAAAATGGACTTGATTGAGTTTTATAAGAGCCTTTGGCTTTCTGTCTGAAGGAGAATGAATCCAAGATACAGAATCCAGGCACCCTTTGCTCGGATTTAGCTGCTGCAAATAACAGCAAGAGCACTGTGAAGCTATCGTAGTCAAATGACTTATCTAAATCGTTTTCTATCCCTCTTCCACCCACCCACACTTTATCTGCAGGTTTTGAGACTGCCCGATCTTTTGCTCTTCATGGTGCTCATGTGATCTTAGCGTGCCGAAACCAAAGTCGTGCCAGTAAAGCAGTGAGTCTGATCACGGAGGAATGGGTGAGTAAGAGCCCACACACATACACACACCCTGACTCCTTCTGCAGTGGGACATCATCCCGTGTGACCTTTACATTTCATAAATCACGTTTTGTGTGGCTGGCATCTCTGCCTTCTCATGAGTCAAACAATCTGGTGGAGCTTTAAGTCATTAGTGCTCTTCCAAAACCTTGAGAGCTGCCTCACTGTCTACTTCCTACATAGTCAGCTGCCGTCTATAGCAGGATCCTTACTGGCATGTAACCTCAGCTGATTTGAAATGTTCATAGGTAGCAACTATTTGCGTTCCACACAAATAGCACTGCTGGCAAATTAGTGTTGTCACGAGTACTGAATGCGATACCAGACATTAAAAACGCGATGATTGGTCATTGTGTTCACGCACTCAAGAGATACGTCTGTGATTGGCTTAAATAATCATTGCTTCACGCTCTTCCCCGAGCGTTTACGCAGAAGCACACGCGACATCTATCAGCTGATCCCTCACTCTCGGTGGATCCTGATGTATCTGCACACAGAACAAAATTGACTGTGCGTTATTTGAAACAGTCTTGCTCTTTCTAGATTTTTTTTCTCTTTAAAATAAAACAATATTTTGCATTTTTATGCTTTTCTCATATTTTTGTGTTTTAATTACTGTCATTACACAGTTTTTCTTTATGCTGTTGGTGATGAAATCCAAACATTGTTTGTTTATAGTTTTTTTTTTTTTTTTTTGGGCAGTAATGAGTAACTGATTGAGTTAAATAAATGCATGTCATGTCTATAATCTTTGACGATAATAATATAATTCAATCCATTGCCGTGGATTCTGGGAGAGCATTTTTGCCTTACCTTTTGAAATGTAGTTGAAACGCAGTTCATAAAGGAGCTCAAGTGTGTTTGCTTTGAGCATTAAATGCTACTGAGGATATTAGCACCAACTGATGTCATGATGATAAAACAAAATCCTAGCATATTTTTTGTAGGCGGATAAATATTTCCATTTTGAGGGGTTGAATTTTAAAAGGACTGTTCATAACAAGGACTATGATAACTGTTTTAATACCCGTTCTAATTCTGTCAGATAGTCCAACGTAAACTATAACAATAAAAACGCAGAATTTTTTTTTATAAAGTGTATGATAATGATTATTTGCCAATAAGAAAACGAAACTTAATTTAAAATGTCTCTGAGGCAAAGTAAATTTTCAAGTAAATTTAAGGATATTCCTTCTTTTCTTTTTTTTTTATATGAAAAAATTCAGATTAATAAAATGATTTTTAACGGTATAAATCTCTTTTCAATAGGTGTTTTTGTTTCCTGTCATAGAGGTGCCACAAGGTCTTGTCCTGGGTCCGGTTTAATTGTATAATCATTACTGAAGCTATAGAATTTTCTTTCTATTTTTGTCACTTAAGTAAAGACTTAAGTATGTTTAAGGCGAGACACTACAGGTGAATAGGGTAAAAAATTTTAACTTACAAATAGGACCATGAAACT
>JAUMHP010000084.1:13598015-13608658 GCA_032361065.1 Enteromius trimaculatus
ATATCGGTACCGGAAAATGACAAAAAGCTCATTTTGAGAAAACGGCATTTGAAGATTTAAATACGGGAAGAAAGTTAAGGTCACAAGTAAACAAAATGTTATAAAAAACATTTTTTATTTATTTATTTTCTTTATAGTATTTTGAAAGAACACATTTTGAGGGACTAAACTAGCCCAAAATCTCAAAATTGACCACTGCATAAAAAAAGCATGCCTGCAGTGTCTCGCCTGAATGGGATCATTTTTATCTGTGTTTTTGTAAAATACGTTTCTGGCCATAATTGTCATCTGGAACGTCTGGTAAACATCCTTAATTTAAATTAAGCTGCTCTTGAAGAAGACATCAAAAAGCAAACTTAAAATTTCAAACCCCTCCTAAAGATCCCCTAGCTTTCAGCTCCTCTTTTTAATTTCTCACTAATTCTTAATTAATATTCATCTCGTCTCGAAGTCGTGTGGCAGGGTTTTAGCCTGTGGCTCTGTGCTCGCAGCCCGAGCCGAGACCGCTCTCTCTGATAGCCTCCATTATTAGCAGGAGGGGGGCGCGAGGGCCGTCTGATAATTAACTCTGATTATTGCACTAATATTGTGGCGCTCTTGACACTCCCCCAGATTTATGAGTGTGAGAAAATAAACAAATGAAATGTAGGTGCTGGAGCAGAAAGAATAAGCTATTACGAGGTGCCGTAATTACAGCCATCCTGAGACTTGGAATTAGTTGATTAATTACAGGATGCCAATGGATTACAGGGGAATCTAAAGTGTTTTAAAGCAGTGGTGATATCTAATTGAACAAAGCCCCCTCTTGACGGCAGATAATTCCTCAGTCCCGACAGCTTCAAATCACGACGTGTTTTAATAAATGTAGCAGCTCCGCTCTGAGGCATTTTACAAGCGCGCCGCAATACGCCAGCGGAGAAACGCTGCGGAGACATCCGCAGAATCCTTTAATAATCAGAGTTATTAAAGAACATTTAAATATTAAGGCAGATTACCTGGCAAAAAAAGCCGGACGATCTGATTAATGTTTACCGACACCTTGCTGGGATTTTTAATTTTTCATTCTCTAACAATTATTGCAAAACATTCGAGTTTAATTCTCCAAATATGAGCCCTCACGACTCTTCTTGTGAGAAATGAGGAAAGTAATACCAGAAGATGGCTTGATCAAGTTAAGATTTTCATATTCTGATTAAAAAATATCGAATTTGATTTGACTCCTAAATCGCAGGTGCTGCGGGATGAGTAATGGAAGGTATGATATCGGAATAAATCTCATCGACGGGAAATGCATACTTACACCTCAGGAATGATATTAATAGATCCGGGGAAGGACAGGACAAGGAAATTAATCGTTAAAATGATGAATGCACTCTCCCTGTCTTCCCACGCTCTCATTCTGAGCTTATTTTGATAAAGATGTATGTTTTGGACTCTGCAGAATGAAGGGTCATCGCATCTACTTCCGAGGGCGCTTTGGAAAGGAGCAAGGGAGGAATTAGTGAAGAGAATTAGCTTTGAAAGTCCAGAGTTGAATCCTGCCGTGTGTCACGTGCAGTACAAGCAAGACTAGAAGTGATTCTTGAGGCACGGGTCAAACGCCGCACAACTGTAGGATCAAATTTCAGAGGTGTCTCAGCTCTGAGTCGACCCTGTGCGTCTTCTAATTTCACCCTTTCACCTCAACTCACTTCATAATTGAATATTTGTTTAATGTGTAATATCAAAATTATAATAAGAGAATATTGTATTGTTTAATATATAGTATTTAATGTGTGCTAATATGCTATTTTTAGTCGTTTAATTTATTTATTTATTTATTTACTTTTGTAATCCTTTATTTGTGGACTTCTTTACTGATAGTAGTTGTAGTAATAATAATAATAATAATGATGACAACTACAAAGTGGTGTACTGTGTATGTTTAGTGACAAATATACATATTGCATTACAAAATAATAAATTCTTTCTCTCTCTATCTAAAGAGACGAAGAGAGAGAACAACAAAATATAATGATTCTTTAAAATGTATTTTAGTCATATGTTAATAAGTGCAGACTAGTGTACTTAATCCTTCATTTTCCATTTTTTTTTAATGTTTTCTGCAAGTGTTGCGACAGCGCTCCCTTATGATACGCGGCTCTGTCCGCTGATGTCATTTCCTGCACTGAAACATTGCTGATCGTCCTGAGAGAAACAATGGTTTATTAATAGACGGGGGTCAGGTTGCTCTGCGTTCGTGTGAACAAGCTTACTAATCACAGCATAAATGCCTTCATCTTCCCGTTTTCAATAATCACAGCAGCAAACGCGCACAAAAGCGCGGAGTCACGCTGAATCAGCATTCATCTCCTCGCTCGCTTTAACCCCTCGGCCGGGAACCCATCCATCTCCGCTTCCCAGATCCTCCGGGCTTATCCACGGACAGAGGTGCCGAGGGTCGTCCGAGCACCATCTCAAGGTCAAAGCGAGTTGTGAGGTCGGGGGGAAGTGCAGGGCCACCGTTTTCAGGGTCACCGGCTCAGTTATTCACCTCTCATTGTGGTGCAACGTTGATAACGACGTATTTGTCAGATGACTGAGCTCAGATAAGCACGTGTGATCAGATTCTTAGAACTGCAGATGTTTTAAGGAATGCTGGATATTTGTGTTATGAGTGAGTTTTACAGTAAGAAGCACACTGGTGCTGTTTATGGGGTTGAGCGGGTGGAGGTTTTATGGTGTGCGGTGGGGACACAGTAAAGACAGACAGGAATTAAACAGCAGATGTGCAGCAGAGCAAATAAAAACAGCCCTGCTGGCCCGTACACTTCTGATCACTTAGTGTGTGCTTTTCATTCATTGATAAGACGGTGTCTTCTGAAAAACATTTTACAATATGCAAAAAAACTAAACAAAACATCTACACTGTAAAAAAAAAAAAACGTAAAATGTACAGTAAAAAACCGGCAGCTGTGGTTGCTGGAGTTTGACAACAGTGGTAACATTTTAGGTGTTACGGTTTTAAGATAAATTTACAGTTAAGTACTGTAATTGCATCAACTTTTACAATGTTAATATACCAACTCATTAAAGTGCTGAAATTTTTGTACCTTTTGAAATACAGTGATAAGCACCAAATGCAGGAGAAAGTCACCAAAGGCCATCACTAGCAGCTTTTAAATGGTAACACATATAAAAGGTGCTCAGTGTTATTCACGCAAACACTAAACACCATCACGGTGACTAGAGCTGCACAATTAATCGTTAAAAGATTGCAATCTCGATTCGAACCAGCATTTATACGATTCAGCCAATTATATATATATATTTTAAGGACAGCAGACGAGCATAACTCGTCTGATCTGGAGATGATTCGCAGCACGTCATATGCGGTTTTGCGCGGGCAGCGGCCAGATATGCTTGTTACGGCGGTTTCACACTGTACGCGTCACATTCCGCGTTTCTGCGCCGTCTCTCGGACGGAAGTGTGCGCATGCAGAGCAGGAGCAGCGTGCACCGATTGTGCTTTTATACTGCCAGCGTTTGTCGGACGCAGCTGAATCACAGCTTGTAGTTCAGTAGGCTACATAACCTTAATCATTTGTGTATCGTTCTGTAAAATTAATAAATCAGTTTGACGATTCTCATTTTATCCAGAATTGTGCAGCTCTAACGGCGACTCATTTAACTGAATTAATTTAGCAACATTACATGTAACATACAACCCTAATAAACATAACCTAATAAATTAAATGCAATGCAGGGAATTTTGGGAATGTCAGTTTACAGTAATTCCCTGTACTTTACCATTAACCATTTGACAGGCATAGCATTTTTACAGTTATTTTTACCATTAATATCCCAGTCATTTTTTACAGTGTTCATCTAATCACCTCAATCTAAAATAACCTGCATGGATCACATATTTATTTGCCAGATTTACCTAAACAAAGTAGCAATTTTGGATTTTTTTTGTAAAAATGCAGTTGGTTTTACTGTTTAATTGTAATTTCTGGAAAGTATATTTGGAATATATTTTCTTTTTTTTTTTAAGAACATAAAAAGACACATTTTCAAAGACACATCTTGTATATTAGCATAATAATCACAATAAACTTTTTATAAATTAACTAAAAAAATTAAACAAGTTAAGTACATTTTGTTTGATATAAGCACATATGATGACAGACTTTGGTGTTTTCTGATTGTATATCGTTGACTTGCAGATCAACCTGAAGCAATTAAAAAAACGTCTATTTGCTTTCTATATTAAACTTTTGTTTTTATTTAAAAAAAATTTTTTTTTAACAGTAACAGATTCATGAAAATCTTAAGAAAAAATAAGAAATTTAATAAGACGAATTCTAAGAAATTGTAAAAGTGCTACTAAATGCAGTTCTTCAAAGATACTTAAGATGTTCTTAATTATTTTAAAAACATTTTTATTACACTTTTTTTTTTTTTTTTTCCATCTCAAGGTTTTTGTAGACTGCTGCTTGTCACAAGTACTCTTAATAATCTTAAGGAACAAGAAAAGAACACTCTTAAGTCTTTTTCAGAGTTCATACATAAGTTACAATATAGGAGTAACTTATCAGATAAGAATTTTTTTCTTGAGAGTATGAATCCAATACCATATTTAGTAGTTCTTTGTTAAAAACCTAAAAACTTTTTAGCTTGAAGTCGATTGCCTTGATGGCTAATGATGAAAGTTGTGATGGCATATATACTGTAGTGAAGTACTTGAGAATATTGTGCTTATGGGTCGAGTCCATGCTTAATTTTCTTGATTGTCTATAAAATTCTGCTGATGTTTGATTCGTGATCCCGGGAGAGAGCTTTAATAGAGCCCCGGGAGGGATTGTTTTCAGATCAAGGCCTGTCTAATGTCCAGCAGAATAACTTAACCACTTTTTCCCATTTAAGAGCATTAGCCACACTTTTTTTCCCTCCTTGTGTCAAAATGGTAATGAGGTACTTTGGAATCATGTTAATTGCCTACTTCATGTTAGCATGTGTTCATTGTTTCCGTGAAACGGTATTTACAATCGAGATGAAAATTAACCCACGGCGCGTCGGCTGAAGATGCATGGTGTTGTGTTAGGGTGAGCTCTGGAACCAATTAGGGCAGGCCCTCCTCTCCACTGAGGGTTGATGGGAGGAAAGCTCAACCTTGTAATGCGTAAAAAGCGTATTAACATTGCGGCGGATAGACAGGTCTTTGTAATTAGAAAACTGGCCGTGTTTAGACTTCACGATCTTCAGACGTTGTTTGGTAAATGCAGTCCGCTCCTGTCGTGTTGGCCACTAGTACTGAATAAACCATAGAGGGGTAGCCTAGTAAAACTAACTATTCTACTACCTTCACTACGTTTTCTCTTAAGGCCCGTTCACACCAAGCATGATACTGATAAAGATAACGATGAAGAGCAATATCGTCTGTTTATTCTCAGCACACATGCATCTGCCGCTTTAAATTCTCGAGCTTGTGAGAACAGGACGAGTTCTGATTGGCTGTCAATGTTTCTATCATTCAACAGCTGGGAAACGTCGTTCTGAAAATGATTCAAATGATATCGTTTTTCTGTGCCTTTATAGTTATCGTTGTGGCGTGTACTCTGCTGTTCACCAATATTAAAAACGTTTTTTAGATTTATATATTTTATAGTTTTATATGCTTTTTGTGAACAGGCCTTTTTTGTAGCATTTGCTTTGGTTCGTTCGAATAGTTCAGCCAAAAATGAAGATTTGCTGACCATTTACATGCCCTCAGCTCATTCAGGATGTATATGAGTTTGTTTCCTCATCAGATTCTGGGTAACAAAGCAATCCATCACTAGCTCACCAACGGATGCTCTGCAGTGAATGGGTGCCGTCAGAATGAGAGCACAAACAGCTAATAAAAACATCGCAGCAATGATCCACACCACTCAAGTTCTTCAGTTAATGTGTTGTGAAAAGCTGTGTATTTATAAGAAACAACTGTTTGGACGGCACCCATTCACTGCAGAGCATCCATTGCTGAGACACTGATGAAGACTAATCTGATGAAGAAACAAAGTAATCTCCATCTGGAATGAGCTGAGGGGGAGAACATATTGAGCAAATGTACATTTTTGAAAACCATTTCCCTTAAGAGATCAGAAATCTGATCCCTCCATGCACTCCCACTGGTGGTTGCATGAAGTTGAGCTCTGATTGGTCGCTGTTGCTCATGTCCTGCCCCTTGTTTTTCTTACTGATACTCCATTTCACTCACATCTACCTCGCACTACAAAAGAAAGAGATGTTCGCTCATTATGCTCGATTCAGGTATTATCGCTCTGATGGGAGAAAAAAAAGTTGTGTGTCTGATCACTGCAATTGTAGTAGCGTAAAGTGCTGCTTTGTCTGTAGGTTAACTACGTGCGGAAAAATATAAAAAGCCTGTAGCACGGGAAACTACAAAGCTCCTCAAACACGGCCATACATGATATGTCTTATTGTAGACCTGCTTGTGTCTAATTGCTTTGTTGTTTATTTGAAGCTATGAGAATAAACATTGTTTGACAAAAATAATTCAGTATTTAGTCTGGTTTTTGGGTAGAGAGACAGAGAAAGTAAATACCAGGGCTTTGAAGTGTTTAAAAGCCGAAAACAACATGGGGTAAACAGATGGACCAAAAAAAGTGTATTTGTATCAGCAGAATTAGCTGCACAAAGACGGAGGCTAATTATGTTTACTTTGCCACTGCTTCGTGTGTCTTCGTTATTTGCCAGATCTTGCAGTTTAGTCTTTTAGTCTTCCGTTTAACCTTTGATGATGTAACTGGAGGCTCCTGATCTCAGCGCTCTGACTCAAATATCGAACAGAATATAATTGAGGTCAAATTCATGCACCTCGCTTAAGTGGAACGTGCAAATCAACAGCGAATCCACGGCAGGAGGAGAACCATGCCGATGCTTTCTCAGCCTGTTTTTTTTTTTTTTGTTTTTCTCCTCCTCTGTGCGTCTAGAGCAGGCCGAGAGAGTGTGTTAGATTTGGAGCTGGATTGGTTTGCAGGAAGAGCCTGGGAGCATGTGTGTAGCAACGTCCCGTGTCATGTCGATGCACGGGTGTTTGGATGCTGGCCTTGATCATGGGTGAAGGCCGGTGGATTTAAAGAGGAAGTGACATGTCTGAAATGCTGACCGAGGGTATCGCTGGGCACCCTGGGGCCATGGGGCACACTGCTCTTTTGAGAAGGGCTCCTTGAACCTGAGTGTTTGTGTTTTAGGAGAATACTCTAGATATAGTGCACTGCAAGTCAACTTAGGAATAATTAAAGGGTTACTCCACCCCGATATGAAAATGTTGTGATTAATCACTCACCCCCATGTCACCCGGAAAAGCTTTGTTCATCTTCAGAACACAATTTAAGATATATAACTGTCCCATTGACTGCAAAGTAATGAAGGCCCAGAAAAGCATGAAAGACATCGTCGGAATAGTTCATCTGCCGTCAATGGTTCAATCTGAACACTATGAATGACGAAAATACTTTTTATACGCAAAGAAATTAAAAATAATGATTTTAATTTTGGGGTGAAGTATCTATTTAAGTGTCTTCTGCTCACTAAGGCTGAATGTATTTGAAGGGGGGGGGACAAAAACATAATTGACTTAATGTAATTATAACAGTATAATTATGAAGCATTAATACAAGCTAATTTTCAGCATCATTACTCCGTCTTCAGTGTCACATGGTCCTTCAGAAATCACTCTTAATATGCTGATTTGCTGCTCGGATATTATAAATTAATTAGTTGTTGATAATGGTTTTTATTCTCGTCAACATTTTTGCTTATAATTTGTAGTTTTTGTTTTATCTAGGATTCTTTGATTGTAAATCTTCTGGAACATTACAAGTGTCTTACTGTAATTTTTGCCAAATTTAATGAGCACTTCCTAAATAACAGTAAAAACTGAATTAAAATGATTTATTTCAAGTCTTAAGGTTTTTGCACACCGAGTGTGAAATCCTTGTCTGAAATTTTTGCATGTTAAACAAATGAATGCGACCTCAGGCAGTGTCGATCTGCCTCTGAAAGTGTTGTTTTACCAATTGTTCCTTTTTTCGAATTGCCTGAAAAACCACCTTATGTGAGCGTTTAAACTTTTTAGCAATATTTGGGCGTTTTTGTGACGCGTTTCCATTATATTTTTAATTTGCAGTTTTAATTTGTGCAATTTAATGGATAATGGCTGCTGACTGATTTCATCCTTTTGTAATATATAGTGGATTATAATGAATTCATTCTCACTTAAGCTTCATCCTAACCAAGCGTCTGAAAAAGACAAACTATACCTGATAGTTTTGCGGTCTCTTCCAGTCTTAGTGGGCCACTCATAGGGCTGGGCAATTAATCGAAAAAAGTAACCGTAATCGACATTCAGAACATTCAAATTTTTCCAGGATGATTATTTCGATTACGGTTTTAAAAACAATACCGCGTGTGGATTCACGTGACCCGCTCCATTACGTGACCCTACATTCACACCAGACGCGTCTTGCACGAATAAATCACGCTATTCATGCGTTGGACGCTTGAACATTTTGAGTTTACTTGCTTCATTCGCTCTTGAAATTCACTTCACAGCAAACGCAAATTCACGTCATGGGAGGGGCTTCTGCCAGGGCTTCCAGTCTCTGTACATCGCAAAGGATATGACTCCCTTGGCTGCAGCAAAGCGGGTTTAAACACCTCGTTAAAACTCTCGACAGAAGGTACACTGTACCGTCGCGATCACATTTTTCTAAAACTGCGCTGCCAGACATGTACAAGACATGACCTGAAAAAGTTAACATGCTCATGTTTCTTAGTAAGAACTTTCATTCATGTCCATATAGTGACATGACAAGATCACTAAGAACACCTCATGCAACCGTGTTTAGGAGAGTCCTATTTTCATTACAACAATCTGTTGTTTACATTGATACTGTACATTAAAATATTTGTTTACAGAAGATGCAAGAAATGCACTGTTTAAAATATTATTTACAGGATGTACAAGATTTTTACAATTTAATTTAGAAGTGATACTGCTTATTTGTTGTTGCTTTATTTCAAAGAAAAAACATTGAAAATAATTTTTTGTTATTTTATTTTTACTTTTTTATAAAAACAAAGTGACAGTTAGTTTTAGGCCATGTGTGCTTTAATTTCAGTTGTTGATGGTTAATAAATAATCATAGATAGAAGATCTCACTCTCACAAATATGTGAGCATATTTACTGTACAAGATTTGTCAGTGAACTATGAGGGCAAAAAAATAAATAAAATAATCGTTCATTAATCGTAATCGAGTTAAAATGTTCAATTAATCGTGATTTTTAATTTTAGGCCAAATCGCCCAGCCCTAGCCGTTCATGGTCAGTGTGGAGTAACTAGTCTGCAGTGAGTGCAGTGCAGTCATCCTCTTCTAATGACTGCCAGTGGTTGAAGATTAAAGAGTTCACCTTGCTTTATTAACTTGCCTCTAAACCCTTCATCTGTTGGGTGCCAATGGGATTAATTAAAAGAGTTAGGCAAATAATTACGATGAAAAGTTCATATTACTCGATTAAATGATGTACCCTCTTTATTTAATTAGAAATATAACCTAGAATAGATCTAGAGAGTCTGATTCAATGTTTTAATACATTTATCCCAAGGCCGCTGTTCAACCGTAGATCTTACACACCGATGAAAACATGACGGCGATAATATTAATATTAGACAGTATTAATGAGCCTTTTAATGTAATAACTGATTATTTATTTATTTTTGTTATCTATCTCAGGATATTTATTTGCAGCACAACAATATGTACAAACAAAAGATGAAGATTGATAGAAAAACACTGGTGGGAAATGTGAAAGTGAGGCCTAAAGCAAAGCAATTCTCCAACAGCACGAACGCTCGTGTTTGTAATATACTCTGGGACTGAGCTTTACGGCTTCATTTGCTCAAGCGACACACATACATATTTAGCAGATTGTAAACATAGGGCCAAAGGAATGAGTAAAAAGCTCAATACATCACCCATCTTACAAGATAATCCAGCTATCATTACAATGGCGCGGAGCAGGGCTGGAACTAGATTTAAAGCAACTTGTATTTTCACAGACTCATGAATCAGCCAGATTAGGAGGAGGATTAATTTAAGAAGTGCTAGGCTCTCTGTTTGATAGAAAGAAAAAGATAACATTTTGAGCGAAACTAGAACTACGTTTTTCTCTGTTTTTAATTTTTTATTAAATGTTACATGTGATTAAATGTGCACGCTTCAGGGGTTTTCTCTCCTTTACAGTTATGTTTTTTAGGGCTGTCATTAATAGTATGTTGACTCTAGTGTTATGTAATTTTATTACACGGCTCTCTGGAATGCTTGATTCTGATTGGTCGGTTGCGACATTTGCAGGTTCGTTCTTTTCAAATAATAACCGCTCCAAAGTAATGACGCATAGCCGGTACTACTTGTATGTTTAAAATCCCTCCGCGCCAACAAAGATTACCGTTTGGCGCCATCTTGTGCCAAACACTGGACAACCACAATTAACAATGGAAAATTTCAAATACATTTGTTGTTATATATTCATATGTAGATGTTATAAATTGTCTTACTAACGTTTGAATGTTAGTCACGTGGTACTATATCG
>JAUMHP010000084.1:13608758-13621972 GCA_032361065.1 Enteromius trimaculatus
GGAAGGATGAAAATGTTAATTTAAAACAAATATGCCAATAAAATGTTTCAAATTCATATTCATGTCCAGTTTTTTTTCCCTTATGTGGCAAGTAGCCGTATAACAAGCGGGATAATGCAGAGGCAGCCGGTAGTTATTGCGAAATAATTCCCTTCAGCGTGATACAAGACTCTCCGCTTTGCGTCGGGTCCTGATCACGTTTTTTTTTTATTTTTGAGATAACTACCGGCTGCCTCTATATTATCCCTTACATAAAACAAAACACTGTACTATTATAATATTGTATCCCAGGTTTTATCTCTCTGTTTGTCCATCTATTTATCTAATGATATATGAATTGCATGTCACTTCATTTCACTAAACCATAAAACAATTAAATGTATTAGTGTTTATTATTATTATTATTGATAATAATAATAAACAAATCATTAATTTATATAAAACTGAAGATAAATGAAACTGAAATGATGAAAAAATTTAATTTAAATACAAATTAGAAATGTTACCGTTACGTCAGGTTTAATTAGTACTAAAATGAGTAAAACTAAATAAAAATAAAACTACTAATATTTAAAATATTAATAAATACTAGAGTAATATATGATAGTATGCAAATAATGTCAAAAACACTGCTTTGTACATTTATATAAAAATATTTACATTTTGTTTTTAGTGCAGTTATATTTTATTCACATGTTTAATCCCCTTTTAAAAAGTACTGTGGTGTTACCATGATTCATTGCTGATATCAGATTATATTTTGGGACACATTTTAAATGGGTTCACAGAATACCAAGGTAATACCATGGTACCTTATTCATAAAGTTCTGTAGTTTTGGGGGAAACGTTAGAATAGTACCGTTTCTTCCTGTCATTTTACTCTTCGTGTTCACAGTTCAGTTACAAACTGCCGCAGTTCTGTGATGGTCTTGTATTGTTCAGCTCTGGGGTCTAAACTCGTGCTAGCCTGGGCTGCTGTCGTAATCTGGCTTTCCCTTTCCACTCACTCTCACATAAAACAATATTAGCCTTTCGTCCCCTGCAGACCTTGGACACAATAACCACTTTCGTTTGGAGGAAAACACACCCAAACACTCTTGACACCTCTGGGCCGTCCAGTGCACCATGGGTATATGGCCGGCTACAGGTCAGGGCAAAAGGAAAGTTTGTTTCTTTTCTTCCTTCCTCCGATCCCTTTTTTTCTTCCTGCAACCTGGAGACAAAATGAGGGCTTAACCTGTAATGTTCTGTACAGGTCCCCTGGTGGCAGTTGAGCTTTTAGTGGGGGGAAATTACAGCGCTGCCAGGCTCTGCTACGCTCTGTGGACTGAGACCAAGTCTACTGCGGTTCGTCTGTATTACATGGACGTACAGAGAGCCATGAGAGGGGAGTACGCTTATAAAAGCCTACCGGTCCAGCCAATTTTACGAGAGACCTCAGTGTAAATGCACAAGGAGTATGTTGTTGAATTTTGGTCTGAACGATCATTCCTCTTTCAGATCTCGCAGTAGTAGAGTTAGTCCGTGTAAAACGCAAGGGAGAGTTTCTAACCCATCATTACAAGTCTTGACGCTTGTAAATGGATGCTCCTCTACTTCACAAAGATGTATACCTGGTGGGAAACCTTGCCTCTAACCAGCCAAACCATGCGCTTTGCCCCTGATATAAAGCAGGCTAATTTGTCCTCACCCCTTGGCTCCAGCTCTGAAGAGCTACGCGGCCAATGGACGTGCGTCTGCTTGGCTCTCATTAATTTTTTCGTGGCCTGTGATGGATAGTTTGTGTTTATTCTCTGCTGGAGTCCTGCACGCTGAAAATGAGTCATTTTAAAGCATTATGTATTCATACACTGGGCTAGCGTAGTGCAGAGAAGAGAACTAATTGTTCACAGAAAGGTGTTTGTGATTAACATAGGTCGATTCGCGCAAGTCTCTCTGGAGATGAATGTTGGGAAACAGCTGCCAAAGTCCTGCACCTGTTTTATCAACCTCTGTGCTAAAAAATGTGTCGCTGTTTTTAAAGACAGGTTTGTCACATTCAGTGTTTAGCAGTTGTTAGCAAAAAGCTATTCCCCAGATCCCTACCCTAAAGTCGGATATCAGCGAGGGCCTCGATCCAAACATTGGGACGCTGATGACTCAATTAATTGACACATATTCATCAACAATTTTGCTGTAAAACAGCATGAACGATGATCTTCTGCTATCATTTGTTTTGCTTATACATCTTCATTGTAGCTGTTAAGATAATGCATGAAATATGAGCTCATTCTTCACGTTTCAAGAGGCCTACAGGGATAGTTTACCCAAGCATGAAAATTCGGTCGTCATTTACACTCCTCGTGTCGTTTCAAACCTGTGCGTGTTTATTTCTCCTGTCAAAAAACAACCATAAAAGGTCAACCATACAAGTCAAACATGGTGCGTATATGATGACAGAATTTTATCCAGCTGTCCCTTTTGACGGGATTCGATATTTCCGGCATTCCAGCATTCAAGGCTCACTGAAATAGCGGTGAATCGAAAGTTTAAATGCACACAAATTCAGACATGCTTATGATGATTCTGATTGTGCGACCGTAAGTAAGTGAAAAAGAGCAGTCAGTCGCATACTTCCCGGACATTTGAAGTCAAACAAGGTATACTAGCATGACACGGGCACGCCACGAGGGCAGCGGGGCTAGCCGGAATAGCCTGGGAAACAGTGTTTTAAATCATTAAGTTGTCTTTTAGTAGCTGCCATATTCAAGGCCCTGTCCAGATGCTGTTTTAAGATTGCTCTCTCTTAGTGTAGACAGACCTTTAAGAGGCTGAGGAGAAGCCGTAAAGTGGATAGATTGCCCTCGCAGCCTCTGTCTCTCTTTATTGGCTGCGGTAATTGACATATCCTTGTCATTTAGAATCATCCGCGCGTCGCTCGAAAGTTAATTGCTTCCCCCTCTGCATTTGCATGAGGCTCACCTCTGAAGGGCATAGCTGCCCATTAATATTGTGTCATGATGAATTATCACAAATAAAGCCCAACATATTGATTAATGATGGCTGCCGGCTGCTCCCCCTCTCACCCCCCCGTCTGAGGGAAAAAAAAAACATTGAGGAAAGATTGGGCCAACTCTTCGGAGGAAGAGAGTGCAGTGATGAGGTTTGATTGATAGAGCAAGATGTCGGGGTTCGGAGTCAGGAGCTTATGGGATACTGGGGGTCGTGAGATATGATGGATATCAGTCGACTGATATAGATATTAACATCTGCATTTATTATTCATTTGCCTGCGGAACCCATTAAGAATGCTTTCTTACAAATACAGAGAAAAGTGTCAATGACCTGACGATAGAAGCTTCCTGCAGAACTTCACTTACTGATGTTTAGTTCCATCGCAAAACAAACACATCCTGATGTTCATGACTTGAGACTCCTCCCAGGACATGCTATTCTTTTGCTTTCCACCAGCTGTTGTGCCTCTAGAATCGACAAGTAGGCAATACCGTCCACAAACCTTTATCTTCACATCCACTTCTCAAGCTAGGTGCAGCCAGAACCAACTTGAGGACCATTAATATGGAAGCCTATACCAGTTTACCCGTTCATGGTTGCCGCTGATAGCACCATTGCACTACAGATGTCCAGAGTTCGAATCCAGGCTTGAGGACCTTTCTCGACACTGCTTCACTTCCTACCAGCACTTTACCTATTATAAAAAAAAGCCCAAAACTACAAATATTAATCGTTACAAAATTACCAAATTTATCATAAATTGTTCTTTCCATTCGCAATGAATAGTCACCGAACAACCACAATGCCGCCCTTTTCCGTTAGTTTCCGCCCTGCAGTCATGCCCTTCAACTAGAGCCGTTGTAAAAGACGAGGGATGACATAAGGATGGACTGCTGGCATCATGTGATAAGGTGCAGCTATAAATTGCAGATTGCACCTATGTTTAGGAGTCTGCTCTCTAGAGAGTGGGTAAGAATTACTGAGATGAACAGTTTAATCCAGGGCTGGGCAACTTTGGTCCTGGAGGGCCGGTGTCCTACAGAGTTTAGCTCCAACCCTAATCAAACACACCTGAAGAAGCTAATCAATGAGTCTTAAAGATCACTAGAAAGATACAAGCAGGTGTGTCTGATTTGGGTTGGAGCTAAACTCTGCAGTACACCGGCCCTCCAGGACCAAAGTTGCCCACTCCTGGTTTAATCCATGTTCAATTTTATGAAGCAAGTGCATACCGCCCATGAGCCTTAAATTTTCACCAGCTCGGGATGCTTGACTCATTAAGGAAGTGGAGCATGCGTGACAACCTATTACTCTGGCCAATCTTTTCTGCGCTTGCCCAACAACTGCATTTCCAAACAACAGGAAACACATTTGGTCATTTGGACTGCACATGAACCCTTTGGACACTTAATTTTTTTCCATGTTTTTATGTGCAATTACATTGACGCATTGCTCATCCCACTACATCACTTATTGACGGCTTATCTACGACTGTGAAACAGAAGAGAAGACCTTTTGAGGATGATTCACTGCGAATAGGATCAGGAAACGTACTGTAATTCAAATTGTTAACGGAATATGTACTTTGATCGTATTTTCGTTGTAATTACTTCTAATTTTGTGGTTTGTGTCACGGCTTTGTCAGTCTGCTCTGAGAGGCTGTGTTGCTTGCTGTCCTCCTTCAGAGAGAGTCGGCGTGACATCAACTGCTTGTGTGTCTTGTTTCCGCATGCGTGTGTCTCTGAGTGTGTGCGGATGCCATGCCCATGATGAATTCTGCTCATTATTCCGTTATAGCCTGCCGGACTTCAGCAGAAGTGGAGAAATGCAGACCTGTCCTCACAGTAAGTTGAGAGACGTGGAGTTCCTCTCATTAATGGCGTCCCACAAGGATCATAAAGCAACAGCTCAAAATGCAAAAAGAGTCTTGGGAGGAGGAGTATATTCTAATGAAGGAAACATCTCCAAAGTCGTTTCAGATATTGGTATGGGCCAGGCGGAGGAGAGGGCCAGGGGAATAGGCAACTCCCTCTCATTTACAAAACTAAAATATTCCAGGTTACGAGCGTAGGCCTCTCAAGTTCATTAAGCATGTAAAAGAGCTTCTAATTTTGCAGGAAAACAAAGCCAGCAGTTTTGGGAGGAATTTGTAAGTCATGATTCTAAAGTCTAAACCTTTGATGGATGCAGTGGACGGGCATCAGTTATACAAGCTGATTACAACACGAGGGGGGGGAAAGAGACCTAAATGTGGCACTTGATGTCAGGCTGTAGGGTTGTCCCGCTTTGTCATTTCATGGTTCAAAAGAGTTATTACAAGCGACTACCCTTGATGTTCGTTTGTGAAAAAGCCTAGACTGGTGCGTACTTCATGCTGGTGTGCTACTCAATAGTCCATGCAACTTGTCATCAAAATGAGTCATAGGAGATTATACTCCAGGGACTTTATTTGCGTGTCCACAGGGATTCCTCAAATCCAGCCCTAGATGGGCACTGCCCTGCAGAGTTTAGTTCCCTACCTAATCAAAAACACCTGAGTAAGCTAATCTAGAGATACTACAGGTAGGTAAGTTTGATCAGGGCTTCAGCTGAGTTCTGCGAGGCAATGGCCCACAAATGCTGGATTTGTGGAACTGTGCTGTAGTCTTGTTTTGCTAGTGCATTTTAAAAGGGTACTCACAAGTGCCCTTTTGTGAAGCCTGAACTGGTGCACCATAGACTGTAACACCCAACTTTACTCTTGTCTATTTGTGTAATGCTTCACTCATTGGTTCACGTAATAATGTGTAGATTTGTAGGAGGACTGCAAGGGGTCAGGACACAATATCCAAGCAGCAAGGAAGTAGATTTTGAGATTTTTGTTATATTTCTGGTTGAAACTGTGACAATTTTCATGCCTTTTTTTCTTCACAATTGATTGTAAACTCAGATTTCACAAGTTGTGGATAATAATTTTAAATGTTGGAGAAAAATGGACAAAGTTTTCATCTTCATGTGTCCTGTAGAAGTAAACTAATGATGTGCTGGGGGATGTGGCATATCTTGTTTGCTTGTTGTGTTAGAGAATTGCTTTGTCCCCTGTCCATGGTGCTGAACTTTATACAGCTAGATATTTTGGGAGTGATGTACTTTGGGAACCAAAACTCACCTCCAGTAATGCAGGTTTTTTTTTTTTTCTTCTACAATAGAGTTTTTCCAAATCTATACACCTTATATCTCTGTGTCTTGCCTCCCTATATCCTCCTCCCGGCTGATCCCTCCATCCCTGTGCAGTCTCGGTTGGGAGAGGGCCCTAACCACCTCCTCATTCATCACTCAGCGTTTGAACCCTCTGCTTTTTGGGCAGAAAAAAAAGGTGCAGCACTTTTTTCCCTGTTCCTCCATACTCCCGGTGCTCTTAACTGGTAGTCCGCGCTGGATGCAGCCAGCGGAATTAATTGCACCCTGTTACTGGAGATCAGCAAGTTTGTGCGATACGCATGCTGTTCAGCCATATGGCTGCCCACTAGGTGAAGAGTTTGATTAATGTTTCGGAGCCCTCCTTTTTTCTACGATTTTTTTTTTCTTCTTCTTCTTCTTGCTAATATCTGATCCCTAACCATCACAAAGCCGCAGCTTTGTTTTCCAGCTCTTTTTGTTTATTCCTCTTTGACTCACGTTTGGCTTACGCATTGCACCTGCCACCTTATGTAATGAATAGCACAACTTTTCCATATTGCAGTCCAATGCTTTTTTCGCTTTTCTGTATGTTTTTACCTTTATGTAAGGTCTACTTTGAAGGTCTTTGACACAACTTTGTGCTTTCAAAGAAAAAAAAAAAAAGAAATGTTCACAATGGCGCACAGACGTTTCTTTATTTTTACACTGTATGTGCTTTGGGGCTTTCCTATATTCCCTCTATTGTATCTATATATATCTTTTTTTTAAGTATCTTTGTTTTGCTTTTATTGTTGTTACCAATCAAAACCCTGTTTCTGATTTGTTTATCACTCCCTAAGAAAACTTAAATTGTCCAATTTACTTTGACAAAACAGCATTTGAGGGCATCGAGAGGGCATGAGCTGTGTTGGAGGTGCTTGTCCCAACGCCAACTTTTTGGACAAATATAAAAATATAGGATTGGGGATTTTGGCTTTGTTTTAATCACACGAGTATTCTTTCGGTCTCATTCTCTCATTCTGTTCCTGTCTCTCTATCTAGGCCTCTCTCATTAAGTGTGGCTGAATGTGGCCCAGTAGGGCCTTTGCGAGAATGGGAGTTTGGGACGGCCTGCCCTCATGTGGCCCACAATCTCCTGAAGCCTCTTTCCCGGCACAGTAAATCTACCTGATTGTGTTGTGTACCCCAGCTCTGATGGGTGCGTTTCCAAGGTGGTGAAGTCTCCAAAGAGCCACTGTGAATTGCAAATGGTGGCCATAACTCAGGTGTAATGTAGATCTTAGCATGGATGGCCAGTCATTTCTCTCCATTTGGACCAGATGGGACATTCGCCCCAATATCACAGAGAGAGAGGAGGGTTTTATTGTGTCTGAACATTGTCGGCTATGTGTCTTTACTTCAGAGAATGTGAAGAACAATATGGAGAATGAAAGCGACAAAGAAGTGTAGAGCGGGTTGATGAGTTCATAATGAAAGGAAGATTCACGGCAGTGTCAAACTTTGGTGAATAACTTAAACATGACCTAGACAGCATGATATTCTCAACTTAATCTTGTCAATTTGTACACGTTTTATTTTGTAGAAATTCGTATGACCTCACTCATACAATTTTTGCTAAATTGAATCTCAACTGAGCTCGCGCCTGTCAAGAGAGGGAGGTGTATGGCGGCAAATCTATGCCACAAGTAAGCGAGCGCACCACTGATGCTGGGGCGCGTGGTAAATCATATCCGCGAGAGGAAAACACATCTACACGTGAGGACACGGGAGCCCGCGAGCTCATGTCATCTGCGTGCAATTCAATCATTCCTGCGCTCGACCTTCTCTCACCTGCTCGCGCGAACACTTTTAATTTTGTCAGTCGTGGGGCGGGGCTTGCTGTTTTAGTTGTGATCTCAAATGTCATTGGTTATTCCCCTTTTCCGGACATCAATATTGGATGCCTGTTATAAGATGCTTCGTTCACTTGACCAGAGACATGGCATTAGACCGTATGTTAGTTATTGTTTCATTAGCTTGATTTATTGATTTATTTTATCTTTATTTAATGTAATTACATTTTTTGTTCAGAGTAGATCTTTTTCAGATACTTCAGTGATAGACTTTTTAAAGACTTGCAATTACACATACACCCAAGACGAATTCTTAGATATTTGCTAAATCATATGTATTTGATGAGGCCCCCAGTTCGCGTTAGTTCGTTTGAATGACCTACCCCTAACCCTTACACCTAAGCCTACTCGTCACTGGCATTTAGACCAATCGTACGAGGTAAGGTCTTATGAATTTTACGATTTCGCCAAAATCGTATGTATTTTACCAGGTCCCCTATTCGCATGAATTCGCACGAATGACCTACCCCTAACCTTCCGCAAAGCCTACCCGTCACTAGGGTTTAGACCGATTGTGCAAGTGAGTTGTACGAATTCTTACGAAATAGGCACCTTGTAAAATACGTGCGAATTGGTTGTGAGACAGCATTGGCTATTCACTTGTTAAGAAAAAGAGAAATTCATTTTTATTTGCAGGGAATCGCACTTGAATCATTCGCTAATGAAACAACAGAGGAGGAAAGAATGGGGGTGGCTGTTCCATGTGCGTTGAATAGTTTGCGGATGCAAATTTAAATCCCTCCTATTATTTTAATAATGTGCATTTTACTGCTTTGCATGGATCATTTATTTGCAAACCAGGTTATTTTTTAGAAGGGGGCTCAAGGGTAATTTCATGCTTTGAAGCATTTATACCTATAACTTAATGAGGAAATTGTGTGTTGTGTTGTTTCCTGTAGTATGCCACGAAAAATTGCTCGTCGAAGAAAGGTGTTTATTTTCCAATCTTTAGCGTTGTATGGTTTGACTGCGATAGGTTGCTCGATTATTGTTCTCGTTTTCCTGTAAGCCCAGTCTCAGCCCTGGAGTCCGACCAGCCGCCCAGTCAAACTCGATTAGCTTCATTATTACTCAGTTTGTCCTGAAATAGCAGGTAAGTGTTGATGAACTTCGGAGGGTAGTCTGTCTACCCCGTGAGACACTGCAGACCATCGTAATGCGGTTACAGGTATGATGAGGGAAGATGCCCGTGTCACGGAGTCCAGTGTCCCTGCGTCTCTCGTCGGCTCCTCCTGAAGAACTCCTCTCCCGTTAAATCAAATTAGGCTGCATGAATTAAAGCAATAACACGATTTGTTTACAACGCATCGTTTATTTCCTGTCAAGCGGTGCTCCAGCGGCAGGCAGCAATTCTCTGACCTCTGACCTTGTCATGGTTCACAAGCTAAATTTATTACATTGTTCTGTGAAGTTCATCATTACATGGGCACTGATGGTATTAAACATACATAGTTTGAATGCACAAGAGTTAAATGTGCTGGGCTATGTGTTATTATTCCAATTTAAATTCGAGGGAAGAAGTCTATAAATTGACTTTAGACAATTTTACTGAAACAGAGATAGGAAAATAGTCTGATATAAATTATTATTAAATAATATATGGAAATATTTATATAATATATAAATTGATTCAATTTAATAAATATTTGTCTCTTATTAATATTTGACATTTTATTTTCAAATGATTTGTTTTTGTCTAATCTTAAGTAAAAAAAAAAAAACAATTAAAATATAATTATACAAAATGCTTTCATATTGCAAATACACAGTCCATTTATCTTTGTTTTGCAATATATGTATTTTTTTGTATAATCGAATGAGTAAAAAAAATAAAACATAAAATGCTTCCATCTATTTTTGATCTTGGATTCAATTACTGCAGTGTCTGTTTCATGAGAAAATACATCATTTTTAATACACATGTCATTTGAAGTGATGATCAAAGAGAATAAAAACGTAGAAAAACCTCTGGTGCTTTTAAAAATGTTTTATGTCTGGATATTGAAATTATATATTAGATTGTTTTTAGAAAACTACACATTTTGAAAGCATAAAGGAAAATTATATGAAACCTGATTTGGAACAATGCAATCATAAAGAGAGCGGCGTATAAAAAGAAGAAACTCATTATTTTTTTTCTCTTTTTTTTTTGTCTCTGGGAGCTCTCGTTTTGCTGACATTAACAATATGAAGTTTTGCACAGCGTGGTGACATTTACTCTGAACAGACTTCATTTGGATCTAACACAGGCAATTGATACGTCCTTAAATCTCGGCCACCGTATCAGAGAGCGCAAAACTTGCAGAATTGCAAAAATACACCTGGTGTAAATATGTAATTGGCAGGGTTTATTCCGAGCTCTCAGATATCGGGGAGCGATGGGTGTTGCATTAAGATCTGGTTGTTAGGATATCAGGGAACACGGCAGATGTGTTGCTAAATTTTGCACTGTGTGCAGATCTGAGGAAAATTGGGAGTAAATCTCTCAATATCTGCTGTGATAAAGACACATTATTTCAATGTACTTCACTTCCTGATGCAAATCAAATCTTTCCCTGTAGAGCTGAGAGAGAGATGAGGTGGAGGACAGACACGGGCTATGATGATGATGTGGGCGGAGTTCATGAGAGAAGACAGGAAGTTGACGGGGTGATATTATGTTGATGATATTCGTATTGATATGATATGATATCGATCCGTTTGAAATGAAGGGTGTTTGAAAAAAAGTCATGGCTGTTTTTTTCTTGTACAACAAACAGAAATGTATTTATTTAAAACTTATACTTGTTTGATGAGTTTTTTTTTGTGTGTGGCATGCATGCTTTTTGCTTAGCTTTCTTGTTTTAACAAAAAAGTTTTTTTTTTTTTCTTCAAATCAAGTTTTGTTCAAATAATTATTTTTAATGAGATACAATTGATACATAAGCCTTAATATTTCAATATTCAACACTTTAATAGTCAACATAATAGTCACTCTACACATGGTCTTTTCTCTATTTTATATTCTTTAATCACTTAATCTAAGACAATATTGTGTCCGCTGTCATTTTATTCATACACTTTATTGAAGTATTCAATTTTAATTTTCTAAAATTCATTTAAACAGTTCACATTATGCATTTCAGCAATGTATATTCAAGAGTCCTTACTAAGCCCAGACTTTCGAGTTGTATATGTGCACCAATTCACTAAATATTTCTTTGGTTTTTTAATAACTTTCTCTGTTGAGGATGTTCCTGTAAAGGAGATTTGTCAGATTTCATCTGTGTGTATTTTAGTCGACACGCAACACACTTTTACAAATGAATAGAAATTGAGTAGAGTTAATTAAAAAAAAAAAATTCACAGTCAAATAATATGTATGAAGGGATCATTTACAATATGACCAGAAGTAAAATGTAAAATATAGTGATAATTTCGTTCAAAAATACAATTTTTTTTTTTTTTTTTTACAGATAACTTCGTTTTTAATTTTTTTATTTGAAAAAAAAAAAATATATATATATATATTTTTGAATACAAATGTTTTAATGCATGCAAGTTATCGCTTTTTGAGCCCTTCTGGTTTTGCAACATTTCATCTCAGAGAAGTATCAAGTTATTAAACCTCGCTGAAAGATTACGAACACTATTTGTTCACATCAGTAAGACATACAGGGGCAATTGCGATTAAGCAAATGTGTTCCTGAAGCTCAGCTAAGTCAGAGACGCACGCTTTGAGTCGCTCTTTCTCTTCCCATCCGGCTCATTTCTTGTGTTTTTCAGCTGGAAAATGATTCCGTGTCCTTCCATATCCTCCTTCATATCTCCAACTGTTTGATTTGCAACTTGATTTCGAGAGAGAGAGAGAGAGAGAGCGAGCGCAAACCTGTAGATTACAGAGAGAGGGACCCAAAGCCCTGTCAGATACAGAAGAAATCAATTTAATATAGACTTAACTTGAGGAAATTGCATATTCTCTGGCGATGTGCTGAGCAGACACTTTCCGGCGGCCCTCGAGAGGGGCCGCCTCTTTATTAATTGCCGCGTGCGAATGAAAGGGTCCGGGCTCGCGCTCTTCTCTGTTGTCTGTTTCAGAGCGAGTGTGTACGTGGAGTAATTAGGCACCTCCAGAAGGCCTGAAAGCAAGGCAGCCAGGTGGAGCAGAGATTGGAGGGTATTTATGAAGGAATGTCATAATCGTGACAGGATGATGTATGGAGCGGCAACGCCGGCCATTTTTCTCTCCTCCTCTCCTTCTTTAAAAAATATATGATAAAATACAGTCTTAAAAGTTGATGACCAATTTTGTGTGGTCAGGTCACGGCAAGGTCACGGAAATTTCCCGCTGTTTCTCTTTCTTTGAGGAAGAAGGAGAGCGAGGGAGCGGGGAAAAGACTTGCGCTCATCAAAGGCAAATAATAATGGAGCAGGTAAGATGAGGTGCTCAAAGTCACCCGTCTAATTGCTTTTAAAAGGTGCCCTTTTCAGATCAGGACTTCTGTGTATCACACGCGCACACACACACACGCGCGTTCTCCATTTTGTATTCATAACCTCGAGTCAGTCTCGTATAATTTTATTTTTCTACTTTAGAAACATAATTGTATATACTCAATGTTTTGAATTCTTTTGAAGGTGTTTAGATTTTAGTTCTGGTTAGCTGATTTAATGTAATACACCCCTGCTGAATAAAATGAGTCATTTATTTACTTACCGACACACAATTATTTCCATTTAAAAAATATTATTATTTTTGAGTACAATTTAAAAGGACAGTTTTCTGTGTGAGTATATTGTAAATGAATTTTCAGCATCATTACTTCATCTTCAGTGCCCTTCAGAAATCATTATTTTAGTATGATGTTTGGTGATCAAGACACCATCATGACACACACTTTTTTTTTTGAATTTTTTTAAGAATACATACAACATTTATTTATTATACTTATTTTTTTTTTGCCACTTTTGATCAATTTAATGCATTTTCTTTTTTAGTTATGTATTTTTAAATTGTGTTTATTTATCACCACTTCTGTAGGGGCACAACTTTTATTTATTTATTTATGAATATTTCATTTTGTGGACTTAAAAATTAAATAACTGAAACAATTTTCTTTTTGGTTTAGCCAATCAGACTTAAAATCCACTAAATGAAATATTAATTATTATATATTTGTGTGTATGTGT
>JAUMHP010000084.1:13628915-13650326 GCA_032361065.1 Enteromius trimaculatus
GACCCTCCTCTGTTCACATCTTGATTCAGACTCGACCCTCTTCTGTTCAGACTCGACCCTCCTCTGTTCACATCTTGATTCAGACTCGACCCTCTTCTGTTCAAACTCGACCCTCCTCTGTTCACATCTTGATTCAGACTCGACCCTCTTCTGTTCAGACTCGACCCTCCTCTGTTCACATCTTGATTCAGACTCGACCCTCTTCTGTTCTATGTCTTGATTCAGATTCGACCATCTGCTGTCATTGCACACTGTAGCTCAGTTGTAATGGAACATTTCAACATACTTGATTTGGGACTCCAATTTATATTTATCCACCCGTAGAAATTATAGTGACACTTTAGTTTAGAGACCAATTCTCACTAGTAACTTTTTGTTACTAGCATATTGGCTATTTATTAGTGCTTATAAAGCACATATTCTGCATGGTCATATTTTACATCCTTAATCCTACCTAATATATTTTTTAACAGCTACCTTACTATTAATAAGCAGTAATTAAGAGTTTGAAAGTCATAGTCAATAGTTAATAGCGATAATTGGAAAGTAAAATAAACTAAAATTACAAATTTAAAATGCTAATTTTTACTTATCCCTGTAAATATACAGTATGTCAAAGTTTTCTGTTCTTTGCCAGAAAAAGCTATGAACTGCACCAGACTTAGCTGATAGTAAAAGTCTGGCTCGTGGCAGGCTTGTACAGTCTGTTAACCAACAGTACCACACATCAAACCTACCTGTTCTGCTTTGATATCTGTCCAAATCATTTAGTCATCAGTCTTCACATCTGTCCTCTTGTGTTTCCCGGCAGCTGTTATTTCCTGTTTTCCAGTTTTCACATGCCATACACCTGCCAAACACGGCTAGTGGAGCCTGACATGCAATAACTCACGCAACTGCCACCCATCGTTCATCCAGCAATCAGTCTAACCGGACACTCATCATTCCTCATCTTTTGCATACACTAGAAAGAAGTCCTCAGGTGTTCACAGTGCGCTGTTTGCCTTCTATCAGTCATATTTATGATACCACATTTACCCTCACCACAAGTGAACCCCTTTTAACATCCCGTTGTTATCGCAACCCGTCAGAAGCATGCAGGCCATTTTTGGGTCGTGACATGCCATTTGGGAAACGCTGAGATAAATCACATTGAATGGAGACTGCAATCCACAGACAGATCCTTCTGAAATAATTATCCGCTTGCGCTGACATCTGTTTCAGTTGTTCATGTGTGCCCTGTGGCTCTTTCGGAGTAAACTTATGGTGTCTACGTCTCAGTCTTATCGCATAATCACAGCGCCCCAGTCGAGGTCTGCAGGCCCACAGGCTAAACCTGATTTAGATAAATAAGACCTGTTAGATGGAGTAGTGCTGCACAGCTGACAAATAAGCCTGTCTGTATGAATAAAAGTGTGTCGTGGTCTTTGCCTAACATTTTGGAGACCAATTGTCTTCACAATTAAAAATAATATAAATGCATATTTTTTCTTTTGTTGAATTCAAAGGTTTTTTCTTATGTTAAAAAGCATATGTATGACTTTATATAATTTTTGTCTGTCCATCCATACGTCAATCTATCATTCTATCTGTCTGTTTGTCCAGTTTAAATGTAACTTCAAATTCTAATTTGGTCTGTAATAAAAACAATTGTTGCCAAAGCCTGGAAAAAACTATTTCTATCGTTCTATCTGTCGCTCCATCGTTCTATCGTTCTATCTGTCGCTCTATCGTTCTGTCGTTCTATCTATCTGTTCTTTCCATCGTTCTATTTATCAATTGTTCTTTCTATCGTTCTGTCTGTCTATCATTCTATATATTCTATATCATTCTATTATTCTATTGTTCTATCTTCAACATTCTTTCTATCTGTAGATTGTTCTATCATTTGTTTTTTCCATCACTTTATCGTTCTATCTGTCGAATGAACCATTTATCGTTCTAAAAAACATTCTTTCTATTATTTTATCAATCGATTGTTCTGTCTATCATTCTATTTATCATTCTTAGGGATGGGAATTGATAAGATTTTTTACGATTCCAATTCCATTTTTGATTCTGCTTAACGATTCAATTCTTTATCGATTCTCAAGTGCTTCAGTGAAAGAGGGAAGCTAGCGGTAGCCGTGAACTGGAGGCAGTACTGCCAACCTCAGACTGTGAGCCAGCCAGACTCTCGTGATGGTCATCTAAATGAAATGCATGAGAAGGCATTCATTTAACGTTGTTGCTGCTGCTGCCGCCGCTGCTGGGCTGAAAACTGTTAGTTCGGAGCGGATCGGAAGTTGCCCTATTTTCGTCTTTTTTGGTGAAATACAACCAGACTTTTGAGCGTTTGTTCCGCTTGGGCGCCATGTTTACTATTGACTGAGCACAAGCTACGCAACGTGCGTAAGTTACGCAATGCGCGTGATGATGTCATTCGTGCCCACTGGAATCGTTAAGGGAATTTTGCAAACGATTCCAAGGAATTGAAACACTGGGAACCGGTTCTCAACAAGAACTGGTTTTCGATTCCCATCCCTAATCATTCTATTGTTCTATCTTATCTGTTCGATAGAAATTCAATAGAAATTTCTATAAGTTTATCATTCTGTCGTTTGTTCTATTCTGTCTATTATTATTATTTCTATCGTTATTATTTCTATCGGAGTTATTGCAATTCTAATACATTTCATTAAAGTGTGTTTTGCCACCTATTATGTTTGTGCATCATATGCGTGTTTTGTATCGGAGTCATTAGATGGAAGCTGGTAATTCTGTTGTGGGCATTTTGTTGGGTCAACACAACTTCCTTTTTAATATTATATTGATGGTCTTTAATAACCAAGTGTCCTAATTTTTGTTGGCGATAACGCTGAAACAAACATCTCTGGGTATTAGTCAAGCCCCATTGGACAGTAATAATCTGATGAAAAGTGATGTTGAACAGTTATTGTATATCTTGCAGTTTGCAATCGAGGGCGTATGACAAGACTAGACATGATTGCTCTGAAGTCTTTATAGTACAGTAGCCATCTAGAATCGTCTACGGCACTAATTGCACAGAGGCTGATTAGCAATTGTAAGTGGTTCGTGGACGTGCTGTTGATAGGAGAAATGCTGATGGGGTGCTTTTCCTGTTAACCTGGTGGTGTGCTGTACATGGCATAATTAAATTGCCCCATGTCTCCTAACCCCACTGTAATATTAGCAGAGTTTATACAGTCATTCATCAAAAAAATCCCTCATCAGAGATGCTGTACAGGACTAGCGGAACCTGCTAAGTTAGCACACAGCTGTTTGTGGCAAGAACACAGAATAGTCAACGAAACAGACCTGAAATTTTCTTTATCAGCATTTAGCTGTATTAACTTACTAGTAATCCGGTAAATAAGTGATCTGTTCTGTTGCTTTGTAGTTGTTACAGTACTACTTGACCTTGCATTATCTAGTTTATTACATGGTTTCTAACAATAATTTTACACACGATGATGAATTGCATTTTTGACATTTCATTATGTGAGAAGAGAGAGCCCGCAGTGCAATAAGGGACATGAAGCATATTAAAAAAAGCTGAATAATAATAATAATAATCATGCTGATGTTGGGGTGTGCGATATTTAAAAATAATAATAATAATAATAATAAAAATAATGATATTAATAATATGTATGCATGCATGTATGTATATATATATGAATATATGTATGTGTGTGTGTTATTATGCTGATATCTGATTACCATGGGTGGCTTTAGGTTTCATTCTGTGTGGGCCTTTCATATCAGTAAACACAAATGAATCATTTCATGTAAGATTACATAGATTTTTACCTTTTAATAAAGCCATTTTCTGTCTGCATCCTTTTTAGTCAAATTGTTACATTTAATCAGTCACTTAGTATAAGACATTTAGGCTGTTACCAAACAAATGAAACGGTGTCAACTGAATGAATCTTTGTGAAGTGACATTTAGATGCATTTAATTCAGCTCATGGGGCATGGGGTGATTTAACCAGCAGTTTATGCAGAATGTTTTGCCGTTTTGAACATTGACTACTGATGTTTGAAATTATTAAACATTTTAAAAGAAGATAAATGTAAAATTAAAATCACCAGTAGGTGGCAGCAAGTTGCTGTTAACCAGAGAGTCATTGTGACTGAACCAGAATCATTTAAATGGTTGATTCATTCAGGAGCGAAACATCACCATTGCTTAGAGATGCAACACTGTTCTCTGGTAATTATTTTAGTTGGAGAAATAGAGCAGTATGGTGTATAAAACATGTTTCTTAATATTAACTTATTGTTTATTGAACTGGTGTACAAAGTCAGTATCACATTAACAAAATATATATATATTTTTTCTTAAGTGCCATTTATTTAAACATATTTAATTTGTTGTGTGTGTGTGTATATATTGTTTTATTTATTTGTTGTGTGTGCCTGTACACTAAAACCTCAGACTTTCCCACCGACTTTACCTCAGGAGAACTTGCGCTGACCTCTGACCAGCGAGACTCTGATCCTTCCTTTGTGGAGTGATTTATGTGTCTTCCTTAATATCGATCGTGTTCTGGTATGATCAAAGGTGCACCTAAAAGCCAGCACTGAGAGAGACCATTATTGTGGATTTGGCTTTGCTCATACATTATTTATCTCCTTGGGCCTGTTCTATATGCCATTATGGACATTATGAAAGAAGGGAGCCACTGCCTTAGCGTTTACTTAGTGTAAGCACAGGATGCTGGCAGGAGAGATCGGATACAGTCAGTGCGGAGGGTCATAAAAATGCCATAAAGAGGATATTGAGATGCTCTCCCGCCACAGAATGTGCAACATTCCCTATTGGAAATGCGCCCCTGATTTAGGGAACGGGGGATGGAGTTGTTTTTCATGGCGTCCGTGAGATATAGTAGAGGGTTTGGGTGGGAAGTGTTCAGTGAGTTAGAGCGGGAAGTGTGGGCTTTGGCTTTCAGTTTGTTAGCGGTATGATAGTGATGGATGCAGCTGGTATAATATCTACTGCTTTCTCTTTTTCTGTTGCTCTTTCACTAGAGCAAAGCCCGCGTGGAAGCCATGACGCTGGATTTGGCTTCCTTGAGGAGCGTCCGAGAGTTTGCGGAGATCTTCAAAGCCAGGAAGCTGTAAGTAATACACCGCACAACAGAATAGTGATATCAGGTTTCATCAGGCACCTGGAGGAACGCTGGCTAGGTCATCATAAAAAAGCTTTCTGCTCGCTCTGTCCTGAGACCGAACCCCCCCTCCCTCTCCACCACCCGGGCCCCGGCTCCATTAACGAACTATCGCACCAGAGAAAGGGCCAAGAGGTCTCCCCTCTTTCATCGTGACCCCTCATCCCTCTCTGTGGTCAATAAATAAGTAGCTGAACCTTTGCTGTAATTCCATCAATCGCGAAACCACAGATTGGTAAGTCCTTCACAGTCTCCGAGTTAAATCAATTAGTGCTCCCAGCTTTCGGGAAGTTGTGGTGCACATCATGCTGGGATAAAAGTGGAACTGATGGATAGAGAGTACATATGATTTCTTTTATTTATTTGTCTGTTAAACAACCATGCATAATAACTGTTCCTTCCTTCATTTGTTTGTTTATTTATTTATTTCACGCTGTCATGCACGCTGAATAAATGATTACATAAATAATGTTATTTATCACACAAACATGTTAACAACCATACAAGTGAACGAACAAACAAATAAACATATAAATATATAGATAATACTTATTAATTCTTTGTTTGCTTATTTTACAAGCACACGTACTAAATAAATAAATAAATAAATGCATGATTCTTTATTCATTTCTCACACACATGCATAAAGAATAAATAAATAACTGTTCATTTATTTATTTATTTCACACTGTCATGCATGTTAAATAAATAAATATTATTTATCACACATGGCAAACAAACAAACAAAATATGTATGTGTGATAAATTATATTTATTTTATTTAACATGCATGACAGTGTGAAATAAATAAATATATAAAGTTATTTTATTTATTTTTATGCATTTTTAATACTTGCATAATAAATAAATAGATACATAGCTGTAAATTTGTTTCACAATTTCATGCATGATAAATAAATAAGGAAATATTTTTATCAAACATGCATATTAAACAAACAAACATGCAAACTCAGATATATAGATAGATAAATAGATTTACATTTACCATGTTTTTCTCTGTGGTGCCATGTCTATATATTTTATTTTTATTTTGTTTGTCCATTCTCCGCAGTTTGACCGGAAAATTGATTTCGAATGAATAATGTCTTGAATTCTGGACTAATTCAAATTCTCAAGAGAAGAGCACTGATTATATATTGTTTTTCCCACGATTTGTTGTCATCATATTACTATATAATACTATCATATTATTTAGTATTCGGCCAAAGACGAAGCATTTAACAGTTTCAGCATGTCTGCCTTCTATTATCATATCAATACCGTATATTTAAAAAAAATCTGTAAACATTCATTAGTTTTTGGATGGTGAGCTGCAGTGAACAGTAATTAGGCTAATGAGGCATAATTAGGATTTAATATAGACGTGCCTGGAATGTTTCCTCTGCGCTGTGAGAACCATGTCACTGATCTAGTATCGTACACTGTAGTTTCAAGGCGGAAAAACTGCCTGTTGGGATCTTTGTGTTGTGATATAATTTTAAATCACCCATTTGATCACTAATGAAATGTCATTGCTCTTTTGTTTCGTTTTCGGGCGTCCACATGGCTTTCGTTCGGGTTCTGCTCCATGCTTCCCTCGCGCGTGGTTCTTCCTCCTTCGTTTTACTGCAGCACAGCTTCGACCTTCACAGCTCCATCAGCTCTCGATCCATATTTAGTGAGTTGCAGTATTAGAGGTGACGTCCTGGGGCGCGTGGAGATGCCGCCGGTGTCCCCGGACCTCAGGGGCTGCAGGACTCATCTGGCCCCTGGCTGGCCCCGGGGCAACGGCAGCAGCTTGGTCAGCAGCCAGAGCCCTGGAGGTGACCCCCGCCCTGTCCCAGAGCCAAACCCTCCACCCACCTCCAGTCTCTGAAATGCTTATTTTCCCACACGCTGGAAGCTGTAACATGCGTTGACCGTGGCTCCATATCACAGGGTCTCCCAAAGTGACCCTGAGAAAGACGGGTGTTTTGCGATCTTTTCCAAAAGCTAGTTAGCCGCCTTGCCTACAGCCTACATAGGCATAAGGCACTATCCTTGTTGAAGCAGAGCCGTAAAAGTGATAGATGTGAAGTGCATGGGTGGCTTGATTTCGTTTTGTTTTGCTTGTTGTTTTGTTTCATTTATTATTTGTCGTTTTATTTATTTATTTATGTCGTTTCGGGGTTTTTTTGCAACTACTTTACGGTTTCCTTGTCTGCCATGGCACGTTAGTTAAAGTGACAGTTCAGGCTTGTGCACACCTCTCCCATGTCCCAAACACATCTGGGCTGGTCAGCTCTTAATGGAAGCTGTTAGCCTTTAATAAAAGGGAGAGATTAACCTATTAGTTTTGGGACCCAAAGCATTTATTTGGTCCATTGACCCATAGTTAGTGTGGGGATCGGTTCAAACACCGGGCTAGATGGTGAGAGGGCTTTGTAATTCTTAGAACCAAAATTTAACAAACTGAGAAACATTTTGATGGATTTTAGACTTTTCTAGTGTTTTGATAGTGAAGGGTTTGAGATGTTACTCTTAACTAATTAGTTGTGCTGTGTTTATTTTTATTTTTTGATGATTTGCTTGGTATTATTACATTTATTATTATTATTTAGTTTAGCTTTGCTTGAGTTGTTTTTTGTTTTGTTTGAATTCTATTTTGGTTTTTTACATTTATATTTTATTTTTATTATTATAAATAAATATGGGTGCTAGGGCTGTGCAATATGGACAAAATAATCACATTGCGATTTTTTTTTTTATTTATTTATTTTTTTTATTTATCTGCGATTTTTTTTTTTTTTTAATTTTTTTAAATTTTTTTTATTTTTTACCATTCAGTGCATAAGAAGTGCATAACAAAACATTTCACAATGAGTGAAATAACATTTACTGACGATGTGTGCATGCATCAGATCTGTGCACATATGATGGGTAATCGCGTCAGAAATTTCTTTGTGCCGTTTCTGAATAAAAAATTCTGAATAAAAATCTAAATAAATTAATAAATAAAATTGCAGCCTTATGTGATTTAGAAATTGTGTGTGCTTAAATTGCGCTTTTTTTTTTTTGCGATTGCTTTCACAGCCCTATGGGTGCGGTCTTTAGTTGCTTGTGTTTTTTTCTTGGCTTTGCTTCTTTTTTGTTTTGTTTTTTGTTTCTTTGTTTTGTTCTTACTTAGCTTTTCGGTTAGTCACATGATATTAAACTCTCTCGGCTAAAACAAATCTAAATTCTTCTGCTTCATCTGAATGCTACAGATAGGTGTTTTCGAAGCGGTATTTGACCTTTAGAATGACCTCCTCTGCCCTCCAGTGCTCTTTCATGCTCACGCACCCGGCCCACCGTGATCACACTCGAGCGAGTGAATGAATGAATCTCCTCTCTCTCCCTTGCCAAGGTTGTATTTCTTCATTAGCTATTCCCAGGCTGTGTGTGTGTGAGCGTGAGTCCCAGAGGAGGTGGAGTAGATTAATTCTCATCAGAATGGAGAGGTGCTCAGGTGTGAATGGCAGCAGGCAGCTGGTGAGTCCACGCCACGCCTCCCTGTTTCTGTTTCCGTCGAGATGTCTGCGGGCGCACACACACACACGCACACACATTAACAATTACTGCCATCGGAGTTTAATTCAATCACAACTGCTTTTGCCACTTTTCTGTAGCCTGTCTTTTCTTTTGTAGCCGTTTGTAAACCCCCATCTTACTTTGCCCGCTCCCTCATTTATTTTCTTTCTCCTCTCACTCCTGTTCTCTTTGTTCTTCACCCTCAGTATGTTCAGGTAGGCACAGGAAACATATTTCCATGTACTTATCATTCCTTTGTTCTCATCAGGTTTTTGTAGTGTTTAATTAACTCAGTCACACGACATACGCTGTGAAGTGAAGTTGATCGCCTATGATGTTTAATTTCGCAGAGCGTTCGCTGGGTATTGATTGCTTGTGGACAAATTCCTGACTCAAGGTATTCAAACCAAGAGCAATGCAATAAAGTGACACAGATATGCTAGCAAAATATGCCAGCGAATATCCTCACCAAAACTTGTTATACGATACGCCTTTGTTTTTTTTCCTTCAGTGCCTGAGAAAAGTTTGCATGCTTATTACAGTCAAGCTCACACATGCTTTATTGCAGTTATAACGTATTGCTAAGCTAACAATGGCATACGTATATAAGCTATACATAAAAAAAATACCGTATCATGCCTTTTATGAAGACCATAAAAACTTTTTGAGAAATAAAAAATTGACAAACCTTCCTTTTAGCTTATGCACAGCTCATTGAGTTCTGACTGTCCAGTCGCTGTTATTTACTTCGTAAAAATAAGCAAATAAAATACTATGTTCAGTGTTAATAGTAGAGCTCTTGAAACGGGTCACACTTTATTTTAGGGTCTAATTCTTGCTATTAACAAACCATTATCTACATAATAAACTCCTTATCTGCTGCTTATTAATAGCAAGGTAGTTGTGTAGTTTATGTATTTGGTACGATTAGGGAAGTAGAATGTGTTCATGAACAATATTTGCTTGATGGGACATTTTTCCCGAACGAGACTAGTCCTAGATTAAAATAAATGTTAAGAGCTGCCTAAACTGGAAAATGCTTGCACTGAGATATCTTAAAATACATATCTTAAAATGCTCACAGATAATGCATTTTTGTAAGACGCGTTTCAAAAAATTCCCAAATGTCCTAAATTAGCAAAGGTCTAGTCCTGGCTTAATCTAATTAATCTAAACCCAATAAGTCAAGTCAAGTCACTTTTATTAGAATTATCACATTCTAAGTACTAATAAACCGCAAAGTTAATAATATGTTAAAATATGTTAAAGTGAGAATTGGTCCCCAATACTGAGGTGTGCAACTTTACTGATGTCATGATCAAGAAAAAAAAAAGGAGGGACATAGATAAATTTTTTTTAATCTAGATTCATTTTTAAAATGGTTAATTTGAATTCTGCCAAAGTCATTCAGAATATGTGCGCCACCTAAATAATGACTAAAGCCCTATTGGGACGGGACTAGTTTTACCAGGGGGTCGTTAGAGAATGTTTTGTTTCACAGACGTACCCGAATGTGCTACATCTGTGTTTCTCTCACAACCTCTGTGATAATTCTAGAGTTCATTGTCTGTGCATTGTCTTTATTTTTTTCACAAGGTGTTTCCTTGTGTGTTTTGGCCAACGCGATATGCCGTAGACGCTCTTACCACACGCACGTTCAATATATTTTGATATATAAAAGAAAGAAATAAACACGAATAAAGAGCCAGATCACTGTTAAGACTGGCTATTGTAATATCAGTATCAGGTAAGATTGCTCACGTTCATTTCTGCACTCGGTTACATGTGTTTTAATTGTCAAAATTAAACATAGGTTTACTACAAATAAAAATAATAATAGTTAAACTAAAGTAACCACACATTATTATGGTTTTGCTGTACTAGACATTTAGCTTCACCATGGTTTTTGTGATTATACTATATATATATAATATATATTAGTGGTGGGTCGTTATCGGCATTAACGCGCGACAAAAAAAAAAATATCACCGTTATTTATTCACAAAGTTGGGTTGGGAGCTGGGTCTATACGCTACTGTAGTTATGATGACTTTCACCTTGATATTTTAGTGCGGATGCATTGCTATAGTCATTCAGATTGATTACAATTAATATAATCACAAATACCACGGTAAATGACTAGTACAGAAAAACCATGTTAATGTGTGCTTACTTTAGTTCAACTATTATGATTTTTATGTGTAGTAAACCCATGTTTAATTTTGATAATTAAACACATGTAACCGAGTGCAGAAATGAACTATATAGGCTATATATATATATATAATTTTTTGGATGGTTATTATGTAATTTATTGGTAATTGACTCTTGGCTTTTACTCACTAACATATTTATTTATTGACATATATTATATGTTTTATATATTATATGTTATAAAATATATTTGGATCGAATGGACATAAGTTTCAATAGATATTTTTGCCGTCAGGGTGGTGCAACTTTGCTGATGTCATAATGAAAATAAAAAAAACATTAAAATTATGGGAAATTTGCCTGAATTAACTCCTAATTTGTTGTTTAGCAAGCTAGTTGTGAAGCTTACGTATTAGATACGATTAGGGATGAAGAATATGGTCATGCAGAATATGTGCTTTATAAGTACTAATAAGCTGCCAATACGTTAATAATATGCATAATAATAAGTAACTAGTTAAGAGTGAGACTTAAGTGTGGATATCTTTGGTGTCAGGGTGGTGCAAAAAATTGAATAATGGGAAATTATAAGATATCAGACCATTTTATGATAGGGCAAGGTATATAATTATTTTTTATTAATTTATATACAAATATACATAATATGCGTACTAAAGTAACTAGTTAAAGGTGAGAATTGGACCCAGTACTTGTGTTTGAGCTATATTTATATACTGTATATAACAAAGCTTTTATCTAACTGATTTGGAACCCTTTGTAGGGAGGGAAAAAAATGAACCTTCGTAGCAAAGCGGTCCATAGGTGTGCGTCATTTATTTTTAACATCTCGTTGCCTATAAAGTCTTTCCTTGGCTTCAGTAACGACCGCATGCTTGTGGGTGCCGTCTGTTTTTGTGAGTCTGTCTATTTTAAAGCATCTCTCTGTTAGCCCCACATTTTCTCGGCGGCCCATAAACGCAGCCCCTTAATGACGGCCAGTCGGAGTGAAGGGAGACAAAAGCAATCATTCTTTTATGGGCAGAGATTATTCTGAGGTCAAAGGTCGTGCCCTGGGGGTTCTTTAAAGTAAGTATGGAGCGTTATTCCTCCCCGTCCGGTCGTTACCGCCCCCGCTCGTCCTGACACGTAAATTGCACATTTGCGGAAGACCCCCCTGATCGCATTAATAAGTTTAAAGGGAGTTTTTACATTATGTGGGCTAAGCTATTAAAACCATTTGTTAGCTTTTTGCTTATGAAGACACGGCCGGCGGGGGGCGGCTCCGAACGAGCGCTGCGAGTTGTTAAATCATACGACACAACAGCAGGATTAGCATGCAAACAACAACGCTGCTCCCCTCCGAGAGCCGTTTCCTGATCGACCAGAGAAATTACATTTTAGGTGAGAGAGATGTTGTTTAAGAAATCATCTCTGTTTCTTTCGAATGAAGAACATTGTGGTGTACGATATCCTAAAACATCATTACATCATCAGAGGCCACGTCCAGCTGCAGAGGTTTTTTTTTTTTTTCTTTAGGGGTTAATATGTGGTTTATTGGTAGTTGACCTTACCAACAATATTTACAATATTTATTGACATATTTAAATTTATATGGTGACTTGAATGGATATTTTTTGGTGTCAGGGCGATGCAACTTTCCTGATGCCATAATAAATGAAAAATAAAAAAAGAGAATTATTGGAAATTATGAGATATCTGACGGTTTTATGATATTGCGAGGTCAGTTCAGCTCAGTGTAATTTTTGTATTATTTATATACAAATCTACATTTTTAGACTTACATTTTTTATTTTAATGTTGTAGTATTACTTTTATTTTTTAAAAAATGTATTTATTTTCCAATTGATAAATGCAGTTCCGTTATTATACAATGACATGTATAGAATTAATAATTAATTAAAAATAGTAAATAATATATATATTATAATAATAATAATAATAATAATAATATATATGTTATTTTTACATTTGAAATAATCTTAACTTTTGAAAATAATCCAGCATACACTTACATATGAATTTAAATTGTTATTATTATTATTATTATTATTATTATTATATTTATTCATTTTTTTAATTGGATAAACATTTTTCAAACCGTTTGTAACCAACATAAATACAGTGAATATTTTCTACTTTTTTTAATGTGTTTTGTTTTGATTCAAGATCATTATGGTTTGGTATGATTGGTGTTTTGGTTTGATTTTTTTTTGGTTTTTTTGGGTTGTCTTGTCTCTCTCTCTCTATCTCTATCTCTATCTCTATCTCTATCTCTATCTCTATCTCTTTCTCTCTCTATGTATCTCTTTCTCTCTCTATGTATCTCTCTATCTCCAGGTAAATTATAAGTGTAATTGCACACTTTAAAGTATGATGTATGACTGTTAAATCAGTGGTTCTCAGCTGCTGGGTTGTGATACTAAATGCAAATGATAAAAGCCAGCAGAATCCATCATAGTCTGAACACACAGTAGTCTGGTTTGTTGAAGCGGCAGGGGTGTGGGGTGTTCCTGGTTTTCGTGGGAGAAGTCAGAGTCTCCAGGAGCCCATGGGATGCGTTATCTGCCGCTCACCAGCGATCACAGACATGTTCCTCTTCCATTACACGGTATCAAACACAAGCGTGAAAGTCATAAAGTTTAATGGTGTTCTCTCGCAGGTACAATCACTCCCTCTTTTTGACTCCACGCTTCATTAAGTCGCAGAGAGATCTGTGTGTGTGTGTGTGTGTGTGTGCGCGCCAGGCTCTGAGCCCATGACTGTGAGGTTGTCAGTCAGCGGTGGAGAGCAGATCTGTTTCCTCCGCAGATGTTTCCAGAGAGTCGTGTTCTCCAGCAGGAGCTGAACTGCTCTCTTGGGTCTCGCGGCATCTTGCTGCCCTTTGGGCGTCTGAGCGGAGCACCCGCGTGTGTTTTATTGAGAGAGATGATGTTTGCCTGATCTGATCAGGCATTTGAGTGATTTTCTTTGCATTTGGTCCATTTGCAATTAAACCTGTCAGTGCATCGGCACATAAAAATACACAATATTACAACCTTTAATTTAGATGATTACACTAGACGTGCTTGCTGTAGAACTGATAATCATTATGATTTTCTCTTTTAACATGGCCAGATGTTAGAAAGACCACAAATAAAAAGAAACACTTTAATTTATTAATCAAAATAATACTTTTAATAAACTTGAAAATAATTGGTAACATTTAGAAAAGAGCACAAAGCAAAAAGCTGAAGAGTTTTAAATGTTTGAAATAGTTTTGTATATATCTAGTATTATATTGTATTGTATTATGTTATGTAGGTTATGTATTTGTCTTGTTAACACCTAAAACTAAGAGTTATAATTTTAACATTATTTTTTAATATGTATTTTTTAATACATTATTTTAATTATATATTTCTTGTTTTACTATTTATATCCATATTATATATATATATTGTTTCTATTATATTAATAATTAAATATTGTTAATTAATGCACAATGTTTACTAATAAATGCTCTTTGAACAAATCTGAAAATATTTTGTGGGATTTAGCGTTAAACATTGCTTTAAATACATTAAATATTATTTAACTATATTATATTATGTAAACAACTAAAGAACAAATAAAAGCTAAAATATATTTTAAAACATATTCTATAGCTTGAAGAATTAATAAATATAATTTATTTTAACTCTATTTATTGTTTTTAATATTTATATGCATATTATATTATTTATTTTTTTATTACATTAAAATGCTAATTTAATAAACAAAACAACACTTTAAACAAACTTAAAATATATATTTCTTTTTTTAGTATTTAGCAAAAAAAAACCCATTGCTTTAATTATATAAAATGTAATTAATAAAACTCCGTGTGATAACTCTTATTTCTATGTCATGATGTACAATAATCCAGCACAAGAACTTCTGAGTTCATAGAAAGAGAGAAAGCAGTGGTGCTTGGTGTTTGCTTGTAAAGGTCAGTGGTAACTGGAACATGAGTTTGTTACGCCGTGGCCGTGTGTTTCTGATGGAAGCACATGTGTAACCGTGGCCTCGGCACATTTCCTGTGATCCCGCGTCTCTCCACATACAACCTGAAGGGAAATGAGAAGTGTACTTTTTTTAATGTCATAGAGAAGACTCATTAAAGCAGGGGCATAACAATTCCTCCATTAATTTTCCAGCAACCAGTTTTTAATTAATAGTGCAGGCAGTATTAAATATGGAGTACACAAATTGCCTGTGGGCTTCGTAATTAATTCTAATGGAAGAAATTAAAAATTGGTGGGGTGGATTCAGATTATTCTGCTGTATGGCCGTGGTTTCAGGACCACTGGAGCGACTCTGTCAAAGAAAAGATCTTGCCTGGACTTTCCAGAAATCTCCGACCTTTCTCACGCCGATGAATGAACGTCCATCTGCCCAGAATAACCTTGAGTAGACTGGAACTGATTTAGCTTGATTTGTTTACTATGCATTTGCTTTGTTTGTTCGGTTTTAGGGGTTTTGAATGGCTTTGTTTTTGTTTAGATTAACATTTTATGGGTTTGGTTAATTTAATTTTGTTTTGGTGTGGTTTTGTTTTTTGGTTTCTTTGCATTGTTTTTTTTTTTTTTATTGGTTCTGGTTTGATTTGAGTTTTTTCTGTGTTTATGGTTTTGGGCTGTGTTTGTTATTTGTTTTGTTTAAGAACGTTATGGTATGTTTGATTTCGTGGGTGCTGGTTTAATGGGAATTGTTTTGGTTTCTGTTTTCTGGTTTCAGTTCATGCTTTGTGTTTGTCTTGTTTTTATGGTTTGTTTTGATTTTATGGTTTTGGTTTTGTCTTCGTCTTTGTTTTGCTTGTGTTTTATGAATTTAAGTTTGATTTATTTTAAGTTTTTGCTTTGTAGTTTTGGTTTGAGTTGATTTTTTTTCAAGGGTTTGTTTTGTGGTTTGGTTTCATGGTTTGATCTCTTTTAGTTTTTGCTTTGTTTGTGGTTTTGGTTTGTTTTCTGTTATTCTTTTTATTTTGTGGTTTTGTTCAGTTTTTTGGGGGGTTTGATTCATGTTTTGTTTTCGTCTTGTTTAATGGTTTGTTTTGGATTTCATGGTTTTTGTTTTGCTTGTGTTTTTTGTATATGTTTGGTGTTTGTTTTTTGTTTATAATTTTGTTTTTTTACGTTTTGGTTTGTTTTGGATTTAGTTTTTGTCTTGTTTCATGGTTTGTTCAGGATTTCTATGGTTTTAGCTTTGTCTTGGGTTTTTGTTGTTTGATTTGACTTTGGTTTCGTTTGGTTTGTTTCGGTTTCATGGTTTTCTTTTTTTGTGGCTTTGCTTTAATGTGTTTGTTTTGGCTAGTTTGGGCTTGGATTTATAATTTTGGTTTTGCGTTGTGGTATTAAGCATTTTTTCCCTTTTGCTTTTTTGTTTTGTTTTTGCTCAAGAATGCTCTATTTCCATTCAGTGTGTCTCTATTCTCTCTCTCTTTCTGAAGGCCTCTGCACATCCTGGTGTGTAACGCAGCGGTTTGCACACAGCCCTGGAATTTAACGGAGGACGGGCTGGAAACCACCTTTCAGATCTGTCATCTCGGCCATTTCCACTTGGTCCAGCTCCTGCAGGACGTCCTGCGGCTCTCCGCTCCGGCTCGGGTGGTGGTGGTATCCTCCGAGTCTCACAGGTGAGACTTCTACATATTTCCCATCATTCCCTCATTTCATCTCTGATGCGTTCATGTATTATCATCCATTTACTAAATATGCATATACTATATTCAGTACAGATAGTATGCAAAAAAAAAGGCTAATATTTGTGGCCTGCTGTTCCTGTAACATGATTATTAAATGAAAGTGCTTTGAAGAAGATTTTCGGCTCTGAGAGCATGAGGGTCCATTAGATTAACAAGCCCCTTGTGCCACTGAGGGAACAAAATCTCAATTCGCTCTGGCCAACAGTAAAATCACTTACTTGTTATCGCAGTAACTACTCCATTTAACTTTTACAGTTTATTTCCTTTCTTCCTTTTATTATCTTTCTCTGCTACACCTGATAATTTTTGATCCTTGCCTCCTCATCTCGATCACTTTCACCGCCATTAATATATGGCCTTTTGAGCTCCCGGTCCGACCTCTGACCCAGGAAGAGATTATATTTCCCAAAGCCGCAAGAGCCGTTAAACCTTGACACGGCTGTGCGACTACGGAAAGCGACTCAGAGAGGGAGGGAAAGAATGAGGGGTTGGGGAAATTGAGGGTGGAAGAATAAAATGGATTGAACGGGGACGTTTATCTGCGCTGTAGCACCGGGGCTTAAGTGACAGGAGCGATAGGTGCTGGCATTTTCCTCCCGACTCCAAACAAGAGGACACTGATAGCCCGGACGGGAAGCTCACCTCTGAAAACTCACACCAGATTCAGGCCTTTATACTTCAGTCTCTTTAAAGCAGGATACTGCAGTCATTAAATACCAGCCTGACCTGACCTTTTCATACCTCTGCTCTGAAAATAGACTATTTCCACCCCAGAATGCCTCTGCTGGGAAGACCGTATGGATTAGCCCGGCCGTGAGATGATGACAAAGTCAACATGTGCAGAGGAATGGTGGGGATGGATATATAACAGCTCAGCTGGGTAGTTCAGCCAAAAATACTAATAAAAATGACATTCTGCCAATGTTTACTCGCATTCATGTCATTCCAAACCTGTTTTTTTGTTCTTCACTGAAACATAAAAGGAGTTTCAAACTGCGTTCAGTGTCACACAGCATTTCAGACTGAATAGGAAAAATAAAAACTTACCCACACAAATACATATATATAAGTATTTGATCACCCTGTAATTTTGCAAGTTCTCTTACTTAATCTTACTTAATCTCTTTCTTAAATAAACTGTGATTTCCGGATTGTTATTTCTAGATTCTGTCTCTCAGTGGAAATGCACCTATGCTGAAAATTGTAGACCCCTCCATGATTTCTAAGTAAGAGAACTTGCCAAATCACAGGCTGATCAAATACATATTGACCTTACTGTATATATGGGTCAAAGACGTCCAGATGTCAGCATCAAAAGAAATTTACAAAAGTGATTTTATGTCCATAGAAAGCACATTAAATGTAAGTAAAGCGTCTACTTTTAAGGTTTTAAATAAGTTTTCGGAAAATAAAATGTCAAAATTTGGTTGAACTAATGTTACGTTGTCATTCAGTGTAACAATATTTATGTAACAATTCAAACAACAGCATGTTGCAATATTTAAGACAATAAGGGAGCATATTAAATACAATTTTATGTTTTAAATTTGTAAAAAATGTCAAAATATAATGGGTGTAAGTAATTAGTCTTTTAATATATCATAAGTCTTTGTTGTAAGTATGCCTGACAAAATTGTTACACTGAACGATGTTTTACTGGGTGTCTTACGTAAATCAGGGAAATTTTTTTTTTATTTTTTTTGCTCAGAAAAACTAAATTGCAATTAAATTAATTAAAAATCCATTATTTTTTTGAAAACGACAACAATTTAAAGCAGTATTACATTTATTACCATTGCATTTCCCCCTTATTGAATGCACCAAGGTAGAATAGCCACATAAATATTCACAAATGATGTGATTTATTTTCCTTCCATTGTAAATAATAACTTGAGTATTCATTTCATCTGAAGTTTTATCTGATTACAATGCATAGTCAGCTAGACAACTTAAAATGCATAGTAACATACGTTTATATTTAAATTGTCTCACATTTAAACTCGCCAGCGTTTAACACGGTTGATGTTTTTGGTTTATATGTGTGGAGTGTTGATTTCATACAGGGTTTGGAAACATGGGGGTGAATAAGTGATAATAGTGATAATATTTTTTGGTGAACTGTTCCTTTAACTAGTTTCTCACTCCCACGCTTCGCACCTTTAGTATTTGTGCCGTTGCGATGCCCGCAGATGTTGTTGTTTACCCAAGCAGAGATGTAACGTGTCAAACAGCAACATGGGCTGCACTGAGCTTGTCAGACAGCAAACCTGACGTTTTGATTGGTTGTTATGTAAAGCTCATAATTAAGAGGTAAATGTTGAATGTGATTGTGGGCTCTGATCCGCACTAGGGAAGGAAGCGTTCATTTCCCTGCGCTTTCTTGGGACTGTTTACACACACACAAGGACACATTGAGAAAACACAACGTCTTGTGTTCAGGGGCCTTGTCAAACATCTGGCGTTTAACAGCTTAGTCAGAGCCAATTAAAGAACATCATGTCATAGCTTTGATTTGCATTAAGTCAGACCTGGCCTGCCAAAGCTCATTTAGTTCATTTCTCCACATCGGCTCACATTCTGGAGGTTATTCTCGCCTGATAAACTTAGACTTGAGACTTTAGTTAGGCTGTAGTCCATGAGAAATCAGTTTTATCAATTTGTTTACAATGGACTATTTACTATCTTTAAAGTGATTGTTCATCTCAAAATAAAAGCTCTGTTATTAATTACCTTCCAAATACCTTCCAAACCTCTTACTTTCTTCTGTGAACACAAAACTACATTTTTTATGAATGTTGGATACCAAAAACAACACAAGACAAAAAACGATATGCCAACCGAGACATACAAAACAAAAACCAACACAGAACCAAACAACAACAAATAAAAAACACAAATCAATCATAAAACAAAACATAAAAACCAACACAAACTGTAAAAGCTAACACAAAATAAAACTGAAATGAACACAAAACAGCAAAACAGAACACACAAAAAGAAAAGCATTAAAATCAACAAACAAAGCAATAAAAAATAACACAAGACAAAATATAAAAACCAACACAAAACAAAACAAACAACACAAAAAAGCTAAAAAAAAAAAGCAAAGCATAAATACAAAGTAAATGCAAAAATAACCCAAAACACCAACACAACCAACAAAACTGTTTGGTTTTTGATTATATTTTCTCTTGTTTAATTAAATGTATTGTTATTAGAGATGCATCAATATATTAAAAGTTTGACTTTTACTGTTAAATGTTTTATTTATTTTTTTAAACGCTATGGTCAATAAACATTTTTTAAATTGTATACTATTTTGTCTAAATGAATAAAAACTAAACTTAAAATAATAAGCAATCAATTCTTGCAATACTTGCAAATTCTGCAAGTGACATTTTATAGTACAGTGTGAATAATCTCTGTCGATTTTGGGGTTATTATACATATATTATAACGTTCAAGTTATTTGTACTTAATAAATCTAATATATATCGGTACCGATATGGTACCCCTAACATAAATATAAACCAAACTTAACATAAAAAAAGATGTTTAACATGAGTTGCTGGTTGTTGTTTGTGAAGGTTCACGGATCTGGTGGACTCGTGTGGGAAGGTGGAGCTGAACCTGCTTTCACCTCCGCAGAAGGAGTACTGGTCCATGCTGGCCTACAACCGAGCCAAACTCTGCAATGTCCTCTTCTCCAGCGAACTACATCGCCGCATGTCGCCCCACGGCATCACCTGCAACGCACTGCATCCTGGGAACATGATGTACACCTCCATCCACCGCAGCTGGTGGCTCATGACCCTGCTCTTCACCTTCGCACGACCCTTCACCAAGTCTATGGTAAGAGCAAGAGAATTCCCTCTTTCCCTTGTTTCGGCGAGATGGTTGAGCATGTTCGTCAGTTTTGTTTAATACTACTTTCGCATCATGACTGAAATGGCAACCGATTTTGAACTTCAAGTGAAGCACACGGTTTACTTGATATGCAGCTGAGTGGAGTTTGATGTTGGCATGCTAATGCTAAGCCAACACAAAACAAACTGATTTGTTTACACAGTGCAGTTTTTTTGCGGCGGAATCACAAAAGATTAATGGACACATTTTTTGAGCAATGTGCGAGACATTTGCGTAGAGCATGTTTACATCCAAAACATGTTCTTTTATAAAGAAGGATAAAAATATGCTGGGTATAACAACATTTCTAATTAAATATTGCTAATTTTGTTTTTGATTATATTTTCTATTATTTAATTAAATATATTGTTATTAGGGATGCACCGATATTAAAAAAAAAAAGCCTTATACAGTACCATTAAACTTGTGTTTATTTTTATTTTATTTTTTTAATGCTATGGTCAATAACCAGTAAACATTTTTTAAATTCTATAATATTTTGTCTAAATAAAATAAATAAATAACTAAACTTGAAATAATAAGCAAACAAAAAACAAACAAACAAATCAACTAACTAACAAAAAAGAAAACAAATCCCAGTTGTTTTAAATGCTGCAAGTCACAGCTGTCTTTGTCTATTTTGGGGTCATTTATCAGTGATAAAGTTTGAGTTATTTGCACTTTTAAATAAATCTAATATTAGCCGATAACCGATATGGTACAGTTTATATATATATGTATGTTCTTTGCATGGATTTTGCAAATGTCACAATGTTCTGGTATTTCCTCTCTGGTTGAATACATGTGATGCTACCTCACAATATCTTAACGTGTAGCTATTCTGCCTTTTGAAGTGGCCTTCTCGTTTAGAAACCGCTTTCT
>JAUMHP010000084.1:13656104-13685485 GCA_032361065.1 Enteromius trimaculatus
TACAGTTTTGGATTGAATAACCACATTCTTAAGGAGCAGAAGATGCTTCTTTTAAAAAAACATAAAAAACGAATCATAATAATTCCAAACTTTTTTTTTTTTATTCTTTTTTTTTTATTCTACCGGTAGTGTGATTGGAATCAATTGAGTTTGAAATGACTTTTGAATTCCCCCACAAACCGTTTAAACTATTACCAGAACTTTTAAAAGCAGATCTTCTCTCTGGCTGCGGAGATCAAAGCCATCGTAGTTTGACTTTTGAGATTTTAGGAAAGTAGTTTAATTAAAGGGAAAAGATGAGCACTAGATGTTCTTTGATGCCGAACCCAGCGCTGCGCTCGGCGCACATTTCATGTGATTTTTCCGCATGATTTCCCTCCCTCTGTTTAAGGCGAGTGAGCGGTGACTGATGCCCCTCTCTGCTGCCGGAGGTCAGGGCTTTCTCAAGGTGAAGGCGCTCGAGGGGTCACTTCCAGCCAGAGTCGGGCCCCTCCGTCTCCTGGGGTTCAAGCAGATGCACCCCCGCCCCCCTCGTGGCACCCATGTGTCAGATGGCACGGGCCGGCCGTGATTCAGGGGCCGGGTCGTGCCAAACCCCCGCGCCGTCTGAGCAGTCGTGCCAGGAAGAACGCCAGCATCTCCAGAGAGAGAGAGAGAGAGAGAGAGAGAGAGAGCGGAATATACACACAAACACTCAGCCTTTTATTTTAAAACAACTTTCATATTTTTACTCTTCTTGGCTTTTGATGCCAAAATATATTGCATTTGCACATTTCAGACTTTCTTTCTCATCTAAAAATGCACTTTTGTTTGGAGAGCAATATGTGTCAGTGAATTTTATTTTTTGTTTGGTGATTGTTTGGTGCTTAAGTATTATTTTAAGTATTATTTATATATAAATATGTTTAATAATTGCATCAAGACACTCAAATAAGAATACATGCATGAACTTAGTGCCGGTTTTGAACAGTAGGGGGCATGATGGGTTAACTGAAGCCCTGTAAACACACACAGCGCTGGCCTAAAAAGAAATATGAACCAGAAAATATGTTTAAAATATTATTAATGTTTTAGTGCTAATTATTAAGTAAAATATTACAACTATTAATAAATTAAATATTATAAATTGTAATGAATGGTTAAGACTTGTATATTTCCAGAAGTTCGATATATTTTGGAGTTTTTCCCTCCGAAGATTTGGTTTAGGCTGCTTTCTGTAGCTTAAATGGTTATAGTCGGTGACTCTTTCTGCTGTGGATGAACTGAACGTGAAGTTCTCTTTAGTGAACGAGTGAGACGCATTCATTAATTCAGATCTTCAGAGTTTTATTGTGATCCTGCAATGAGACCCCTGTGACTTCAGAAACCATTAGAATGCAACGAATTAGAATTAAAATCTGAATCTCCCTGCATCAAAATATCAAATTGAGAGACACTTATTTAAAGGAAAAAGCGGAAATAATAGGTTACTGTTGAAAGCGGAGACAAAGGGTGAATTCCAGACTGCGTTTGTGTGCCCTTGAAGGGCACTGCGGGAAGGAGACGCTTTTCTAGTGCTTGTGAATGGAAGCGAGCCGCTCGTGAAGGGCTCCTCCGAAGGCAGCCTGGTCAATTCAAGACAGTAATTTTGCCGTCCATGATAACAGGATCCTGAGTGGCCCGTGCTTACGGTTCAGAAGTAATTTCTTCTTGCCTGGGATTTTAAACCCTAAAGAGAGCCCAGTACTTCAGAGTGATGGCCGTAGTTACTGTGATGAACTCCACCAGCGTTTCTCTGATACTCTGAACTGCTTAAACGATGCAGAAATTGATGAAATATGAATTTTGTTATACTTTGAATGTTCCACCTTTTTAATTAATTAATTTATTTTTTGCTTGCTTTGCATAGTCAAATATAATTAGATATATCTGTTTATAAAATCCAGTTGATTAGTTACAAATGCAGGGGAAACCTGTTCGAAAACAGTGGTTTTCGTGATTCTGGCTAGTTATACTTCTGACACACATTAGCCTTCAGTGAATGATCTGCTCTGAGTTTACACTCATATTGGATGAAGTGTGTGCCGATACAGTGATGCCAGCGCATCTGTTCTGATAATGGCAGCCAGTAGTCATAATAGTGTGTGCAGAAATGGACACATTATGGCCCATAGATCAGCAGTGATGGGAAATCTATTTGACTTTCCTGTCTTTTCACCTTTATTTGTCTATTTATTTATTTATTTATCATTCATTTATCATTCAGAGATGATCTAAACTAAATGAACAATATCTGTAAATGGAGAGAGAGGGAAGAAAACAAACAGAAAATGTTTCTGTTGGACACAGCCAAGACGTTTATCTTTATCTATTAACACACAATATATAATAACAACGATACGGTAACACCGTGGGATTTGTGCTTCTCTTGTATAGAAGTAATTGGACACCATTTTTCTGTATTCGGGGAAGGTGCTTGCTATACACACTCATATAAACACACACATGCATGTTTCACGTAATGACACATGTGACATCTACTGTACCGATATTCCTTGTTATTCTAGTTTAGTGCAGCGATCAGACAGGCTTGGCCAATAAAGTTTATTGTACGGTGCTAAGTGTCAATATCCTCTGCACCTATGGTCTAGGGTCTTGGTAATTAAAATGCCTCAGAAGGAGCGGGGCACGCATGAAAATTTGATGGCAAATTGATTTCAAGTTCGTCTTGAAATTTGTCCTCAGCTGGAACCGATACTAAAGACGGCTTTTTGTCAGCTGAGACAGGTACTGATGACTGAATGATAGAAACATAAGAACTGGCAGCAGAGAGAATCTCCATATTCGATTGGATTGCGTTTAATTTTTGAGAACTTTATTTTGGTTTTGTGTTAAAGTGGTCATCCCTCTGTAAGGAGCTGCCAGTGATGAAAGAACTGGGCCACATCCTGGCCAGTGTGGATGTTTTTGCTTGAGAAAGTGTTAATTTAACTCCAGAGTCATTTGCATGCTAGGTATTGTGCTTTATGCGATGTTCAATTACACAAAGTCAGTTGCATATAGTCTCATTTTCCCCAGACGTCTCTTTTAATGTCTTTGTTTTCTTTTTGCTTTCACAGATAATCCTACTTTAGTAGCACACCGCTGTGTGCAGTATGGCAGCTAAGCAGAAAACGTAATCCTCTACTCAGGTATTGATAGTTTAGATTGACTCCTGCTGCCTTTCATGGAGACTGATGAGACCTTTTACTGCCAAAAGAGCAGGAAATTACAAGAAAAAGACAGGAGATGATGTAATGGATATTGGAGAAAGCAAACAAAACAAAAGAGGGGTAAACAAACAAAATGAAGCAAAATAACAAACAAACTTCAACTGAATGAAAGACAAAACAAAAGAACAAAAACTGAAACAAAGTGAACAGAAGAACAAACAAATGAGGCTGAAAAAAATGAAAGTGAACAAAAACAAAGTGAAAGAAAAACAAATGAAAGTAAATGAAAGAAAAAGCAGAAAGTGAAAGTAAACAAAAAAGTGAAAGAGCAAACAATTGAGTGAAATGTCAATGAAACAAAGCAGAAATTGGAATAAATTACAGCGTAATGTGTTAAAAACAAGAAATGACAAACAAAAAACAAACAGACCAAAATGAAAGTGAACAGAGAAAAACAAAGGAATGGAAGATCAAACAATCAAAAAGCAGGTAAAAACGAAACAAATGATCATGATTTAATGAAGAAGAGTTAAAAACAAAAGTAAACAGAGGAATAAAACAAAAGTGAAAGAACAAAAAACAAACAAAACGGCGAGCAAAAAAACAACAACAAAGAAACAAATGAATTGTAAGAAACTGAAAAACAACAACAAAAGAAAGTGAACAAAAACAAAAGAAATTGCATGAACGAGACTGAGAAGTAATGAAAGACTGAAGAAGAAAACAAAACGACATTGTGAACAATGACAGAGACATTGACAATAAAACAAATCGAAAGTTTAGTAAATAAAAGAATAAAGTGTTAACATAATAAAAGGAAAGCAGTTAAATGAAGGAATGAACAAACTATTGAAAGAGTGAAAGAAGGCGAAATAACAAGCAAAAGACAAAAAGAAGGACAATGAAACCACGACAGAAGCAAGCGCAGACACAATAGAAAAGAGAAACATGTTAGACACAATGAAAGAAAGATAAGTAGATCGGCCGAACGAATAAAAATATCAAAGCAGGAAATACAGTAGAGTGCTGTGACCTCAAACAGAATATCACACCTCATTAATTTAATCTATTAAACTCATTACGCAAACGGCACAACTGTATTACACCGTTACGTTTCTAGAAGCCCACACACATCTCTCTCTCTCTCTCTCTCTCTCATTTCCCTCCCCTCTCCTCCAGAGCAATATTCTCCTTCTGTTGCTCTTATTTATGTAAACTTGTTAATAAAAGCGCTTTTTTAGGGAGCAATGAATGGAAATGAAAACATCCTTCCCGCTCTAGCAGCCAGGGCGGCCTTGGCGCGGATGGTTGGCGCGCCTCAATTTAACGTAAAACACAAAACAATTTGAAATTACAATGGGGAGAGATTAAGGGGAGATTAAATCGGAGGGAGAGGCGCTTGATGGCAGGCCGAGATAGTGCATATTCATTATGACAGCATCGGGAGGACGACTCGGAGGAGGAGGAGGAGAACGGGCTCGGCGGGCGGAAAGCAGATGGCATTGTAATTTAACGGGGATGTTTCCGAACATGGGAACAACTCCGCACGTCAGGAGTGAAGGATGCCCGCCGTTTGAAAAGAAATCAATCGAGAAACAGGCCGGAGCCGGCGTGCGTACAATAATTGAATATTAGGGCGAGGAGCGTTGCGAGGAGTGGTCAGCGGGCGACCCGGGTGCCCATGAAATATCAGTGTCCTATGATTGATTAGTGCACCCTTGATGTGTGTATGTTAGCGAGTGTCCGGCTCCTATCCCACACCGTTAGACGCATCAGCTTTGTCTTAGCTGCATGACATAATCAATAATTACAACTGTTAATCAATGCGATTTTAAATAAGCATCGACCATGTTCGCAAGGTTACCCGGGTCTGTTGCTTAACATTAAGTCCAAAACGAGGAGAAACCGGGCTGACTTGAGGGAAACCCTCCCCCAACCCCCATTGAAGTCATTCCTTTCGCTTTTTTATCTGATTGCATTTCGAATCGTTTTATTTTGCAAGTTTGAATTCATAAAAAGACAACTAAAAGTTAATTCCGATAGGGCGCGAAGTTGCATCGTCACATGTCGTCTGTGTGTAAATGCGAACGCCGTCGCAGACTGCAGATTAGTGTATCTGATTTACCGCCGGACTCGCGTTTGGGTCTTGGAGCCCCCTCGCTGCATTTGTCTCGATTTCCTAATGGTGTTTCAACAGCCTCGCCTTAAGAGCTACTTTTTCATTTTAATGGTTACACAAGCACCCGTTCCCTAAAACACTGTGTGCTGGGCTTTTAGCTCGCCGACACAACCAGAGCAAGTTTCTAAAAGTGAAAGAACACTGGTGGGAAATGTCGTTTTGGGTATAGTTTCAGATGGACATTTCACATGCTCTGGTCTTCTACTTCTTTTTTTTTTTGTAAATTCTGTGTTTCACTTTTAGTCGAACCGAGTACTAGACATGCATTGAAAGCTGAAAGAAATGGTCAGATTTTTTAAAAATAAATAGTCATCCAAGAAAGCAAAGAAATAGAACAAGAACAAAACAACATTGAGAAAACGATTAAAAACAGACAAAAATGGACAAGAGATTACAAGTTAATACGAAACAAAATACAGGAAAACAAAACAAAGACCAAATGAAAAACAAAACTAAAGTGCAAACAAAAATGAACTGAGCTGAATAAACTAAAAAAACAACAAAAAAGTGAACAAAGAGAACAAAACCAAAATAGTGACACAACAAACAAAAACAAGTAAGTAAGAAAGCTAATAACTGAAGAAACATGAAGTGGACAAAGTAACATAACATTAAAAAAAAAAGATGAAAGTGAAAAAGTAATTACAAAACAAACAAACATTAAACAAAACAGAATTTAAGGTGTGATGGAAGTAAAATGTATGAAAATAAACCACAAAATTATTAAATGAAAGGCACGACGAAGTAATGGCAAAGACAGAATAGAGAAAATGTACGAGAGCGAATGAGGGTAACAAAATAAACATGACAAACTAAATTAAACAAAACTATAGACAGAAACAAATGAATTAAACTGGCAAAAAATTAATAAAATAATGTCAGGCAGGGGAGAAAAACACGTAGATGAAATGCATAACAAAACAAAAATATAACAGACGAATAAACATAGGCAAACAAAACAAAACAAAAGAGCACTTTGTTTACAGACTGAGACGAAGGGACATTACATCAGAATAAATGGCTAGGCAATCTAGGGATGCGCGGTATACCGGTACTAGAAAAATACCGGTATCGATCAAATTTCAAACGGTACGATATCCTCATACGCTGCTGTTCTGAAGTTCACCTGTAGGTGGCGGTGCTTCCCACATTGCTGCAAAACCGGTAAATGTGACAACAGAGCAACTCGATGGATCAAACAGATGACACTATCAACGCGTCCAAAACTACTAAATATAGAGAACTGCAGAAGCAAAATATGGCATTACTTCGCATAGTCTAAAAAACGGACGATAAAGGTGAACGAACTGACCGCAGGAGGCACATCAGCTGTTGTTATGCATTTGTTGCTCGCTCATCCTCATATTTTCAGAGAATTAAAATATCGACAGGTTAGTGCTTCATTCATAAATTCAGACTTAATTTTTATTGCATTAACAACCGACCGACGCACATGCATAAGGTGTGATGCAGTAAACACGGAAGCTCAAACTTGTGACGCCAGAGCCATTGACGTTTGGGTCACATCATATTTGAACTTGCGTTTCAAACAGTCAAATATTGATTTCATTTGAGTGAAACAGCAGTTTTGCTCTATTCGTTTTAGCATCAATGGTAAGAATGGAATTCTGCCACATTGCCGACCGCTAACATGAAGAAGACGAGAGAGATTTATATTTAAAGCTGATTTCGGAAAACATCTGAGGCAGAGAGAAATAATGATAACATGATTTTGAGTATTACTTTAAACACTTTAAGGGAACATTTATTATTAATCATCAACAGTGTTACAGTACTTCTTATTGTAGGGTTAGTCATTATTTATAAATTATATATGAAGGCCACTTAGTACGTTAACATTACTTGCATTAAACGCATAACTAAAATTGACCAAGACGAATACATACTATTTATAATGATCATCCACTTTGTTTGTTTCTGTTTCCTTTTTTTTCAGGTCACATGGTTTTTGAGACGAGTTATTTGTCACCTATGTTATCGATTTAGTATCGATACCGAGGTATTACATTCTGGGATCGTACCGAAGCCAAACTGATGGTCTCGAGCCATCCCTACCGTAATCACAGTGAGATCAGTCAAGGGTCGGTTCGTGATTATGATATGATTATACTGGGGACATGCATAAATCTCAGCTGTGTTTATGAGATGTGTAGTTTTATACAGATTAAGCCTCGATCTAAACGTCATTGTTTAAGCGTTGTTATTGGACATGTCTGGTTTGGAGACTGCCGTGAGAATGCAGTGGAATTCAAATGCACGTTTGTGTGCTTGTGTCCTTGGGGCGCGGTGGATCTCGCTCCCCCTGTGATGTGTGTGAAAGCTAATGAGGAAACGTTTTAATTCATTAAATGCCGATGTTTGCTGACAGACACCTGCTGCCAATCAAGAGTGCTGTCACAGATGTGAAGCGTTTCTTTTGAGTTTCGAATGCTAGTGCTGATGAAATGCAATATGCAATAATGTAATAAAATAAATTGCAAAATAAGAAATCAATAAAGAGTAACATTTTGTAAAAACATATAGCCTTGATGTTCTTAATAATAGCCTTATAGAATATTAAGTGGCACTAAACATGTGACGTAGGGTACATCATGGCTTTCATTCGTTTATTCATTTAAATTGAAGAATTTTAAAATTCTGAAAACAATTGCCTTTACGTTTTTGTCCTGCATTGACTTAAAGAAACAGCTTGTTAAACTCTCCTGTTAAAATACATCGCTGCTTTAAAATCCCTCGTATGCCTCATGTTTTGTCCCGTCCCCTCGGTGGTATTGAAATTCCTGGTGGCCGCCCGTTTCCTCCCTTTCCTAATCTGTTCATCAGAGCTTTTGGTTAAATCATGATGCATAGTCTGGGGCTGTACAGAGGGGCCCCATTAGTCATGGTGCGGCCCTTCGACGTATCCGCTTTTTATCCATCTCTTAAATCAGTCTGTGCGGCTATTGGCAGCAGGCTGGGCAGCCTCCAAGAGCCCTGATTGAAGTGGCATTGTTTGGGAGACATGGAGCACTCAATCAATATTCAGTCTTACTAAATTACAGTTTGCATGAAAAATGAGGCCCTCCCCCTTCGAAGGGGCCGGAGACTCGGGAGATGTGCCCAGGAAGTGTTTCATCAACACTCCTCACCTCCAGTGCAGACAGATGAAATCCACGTTTCCAGAACTTTTAAGAGTGGTGTGATAAATTCACTGCTTAATGTGATTTAGTGTGTGTGTGTGTGCGCACTAATGATAGACTGAGATGCCTACTAAGCTCTTAAATTGCCTGACATTAATCATTTGACATTTTAAAATAATTTTAAATATTGCTTAGTGGATTTTGAGTAAATATCAAAATTATATTCATTTTATACATCTTTTTTTCTATGTTTAGGCGTATGTTTTCAGGTGAAACAAAGCAAATTAAAAACAGTAAAGCCAAACTAAGCAAATCAAATATGGTGAAACCAAACCAAACGAAAATAAAATAACAAAAAAAAAACAAAGAGCAAAGCTAAACAGATCAAAGCATAATAAAAGAAAACAAAACAGAGCAAAGCAAAACATTACTTAGATCTGAAAAAAATCGTTGTTGAGTTTTGTTGCGTTGTTGTGGTCCGATCTTTACGATGCGTTAATTAACATGTTGCTTTCATGTTCCATGAGGAGAACCCTTCTTCACAATGATTGATTGCGTCACTTTACAATCATAACGCTTCATCTCCAGCGGCCCGCCACCTGTGCTTCTCAAGACACCACAGAGACCCAGACCCTTACACTCCCACCTTTCACTCTTCACCTTTCACCTTTAACCCAACTTGACTGGTTCAGCCTCTCAGCTGGCCTGGTGGCTGGTCATTTTCTGCCGAGATGGGTGAAGAGGATTTCTGTTAGCCGCTATCACTGTTGGATCACATCTCCTCCAGGCTGCGGTTGTCTCCTAACCCCACTCTATTAATCATCTCTCTCTTATTCACCTCCTCTGTTCATTTAACGCTCCTTCATGGTACCAAGAGGGTCAATTAGGCCCTGCAAGACCCAACACTGACTATGAGGGTCTCCCAGCCTCCCAGAGACACAAGAGGGGCAATTAGGCTGTCTAATGCCGGTCGCTGAACAGTAGCACACTGCATGTTTGGTTGAGATTATGCACACACACACATATGCTCAAACAGACTTCATTTGATGCCTGCCAGCTGGACCATATAACGTGTAAACCTTAAACAATTAACTCTGTGTTTTACCATCTCTTTATGTGACTCTGTGGTGGAGGGTATTTGTGTAGATGTTGTTTAGGAAAGAAGTTTTCCCAGATGGGGCCTGTAGCCCAGTGTAGCTTGACTGCCTTTCTCAAAGCTAAAAGGCAATTACCTCAGGTCAGGATCCCTGAACACAGAACCAAGCTTAAGGAAGGACAATCCAAAGAAACTGGGGCATTAATTAAATTTTTCATGAAAATTAATTTTCATACCCCCCCCACCACTTTCATGTTAGTTATGTTTAAACATTTTCTTACCGTTTTGTTAAGGACTTTAGACTTTATTTCGGCATGCAAATTAATAATAAAAACAACACAATGCTTAACTATTTTAAATTGGGAAGAAGCATACGCTTGTTTAACCCGATGCAGTGGTCAAGACCCTGGGAAATGGTTTGCCAACTAACATTTTCTCAATATAATTGAAACAAGTAAAATGGGGTAGAGCATAATGTGGTTTATGCTTGTTTTTAAATATCCATTTGCATTTACGTGACGTGGCAAAACCATGATTTGATACTTGCTATTGTTAGTCATTGGTAGGTGGCATGATCTAAAGAGCATTTTATTGGACAAAACCTATATATGACCAAGTCATCAAAATATATTTCTTTATTTTTTTGTTTACTATAAAAGAGACTGCAAATTTTAAATGTGTTTAGTGGATAATTTTATTTAAAATTAAGTTTATTTTGTGAATTTTTTTTTTTTTTTTTTTTTTAGTAGTGTGCTAGCATATCGTCTGCCTCAGATCAAACTAAAAAGCTAAAAGACACAAATCCCCAATTTAGTTTGGGGTCTTTAACTCACAGGAACTGCACTTTCCTGATTTTAGTCTTAATGCACCTTATGGGAACTTCCCTCTTGGAATCTTATCCCATCAGCTAACCAACGGGGTACCTCAGGGCTCGGTACTGGGCTCCTCCTCATCTCAATATATCTAGCATCGCTGAGGCTTCATCTAACCAAACATATCCTTAATTCTATTGACAGAACTACCGTTACATTGCTAGCCTACTTTCTTATTAGCACTTTGCGGTTTAGTCTTAGCACTCAATTTGTATTCTTAGTTAGTTACATGCTGAAGTAATTGTTTCTTTGTAAAGTGCCGTCTGCCAAGGAAATAAATTTAATTATGTAATAAATGTTGTTAGCAGTGAATCAACGGCTCTCCATTGTGCTAATTACAGCCGTGATAGATTGTTTTGTGAGTAAGCAAGACAGTGCATTTGCAAGGAGTGCTTGAAAAAAAAGTTTGCATGCTGGCATGGGTTGAGCGTGGAGAGGGAGAGTCCCTATAAGATGTACTGTACATACACACATAATATCTCTTTATTTACAGTAAAAGTGCCCCGCTAATACAAGTAGCGCTTTCATAGCTGCTTTTATTCCATAAAGCACTATAGCAGTGTGTGGGTATGAGACGAGAGACCATCATAAACATGCATTATCATCCTGATCGGTGAGCCGGGGGGAGACCGCCATTGACACACACTCCCCACACAGGCACACACGATAATGGATCCGCTCTCTATAACATGTCAACCTCATTGTAATGTAAAAGCATTCTCTTACACACATCTGCTGAGGGGGAGGAGGCCATGCCAGTGATGACCTGCACTCTTTTGAAATGTAACATGACTTTAAAAGCACTGGCTCAGAGGAGGATGTGATTCCGTACACTTCACATGGTTGTTCTGTTCTCTTTTTTTATGTTTGTTTATGGTTGGTTTGTGAGCTTTTCTGTACTGTAGCTGTCTGTAAATGTAATATTTCAAACGGTATAAATTCGCTTACAGAACTAAGTACATCTGCTTTACTTGTTCAGCCCTTGTGTGAATTTATTATTGCTATTTTTAAAAATATAAGATATATACAAATATATACATATGAAAAATGCAAAGTCGGCCTGTCTGTTATTCAAGCTTGCTAAACAGTTGCTGACTAAATAAATAAATGAATTAAATATATATATATATTTTTTTTTGTTATTTGATTGCTTTTTATATTTTGTTATTTATGTGTGTGTGAGAGTGTTTTGTTTTTGTCTTATTTGTTTATTTGTTTGACTGATTGATTGTCTAGCAATGTGTTGAGTTTCATATTGGCTTGTTTTTAGGTTTCGTGAATGAATGAATTTTGTGTTGCTTTGGTTTTGTTTTGTTTAGTCTTTTGTCTTGTTTAGTTTGGAATTTGGTTTCTTCTGGGAACTAATTTAGTTTTGTATTGCTTTATTTTATTTGTGCTTGTGTGGGTGCGTGTTTGTTTAATATTTTTGTATTATTATTATTATTTTTTAATTTTCTTTATTTTTTGTGTGTGTGTGTCTCATTTTGTTTTGTTATTTTCATTTTAGCTGAAATCAATGTCTTCAAACTATTTATTGACATATACTGCTAACGCTCAATGCATTTCTCTCACATTGTTTCCTTCCACTTTGTCACGTCTTGAACCTGATGAAGGACACTTTCTTTGTGGACTAGACAAGTATTAATTGTTCAAACTCTACAAGTGATTTAAAATGACAGAGAAACGCAGTGTAAATAATTTTTCTTAGTTGGACGACGTTTTCGCTCTTGAAGTGGCTGTTTGAAGAGCTTCCTGTGTGTGTGTGTGTTGTGAGAGTGTAATGTGCATTTATTGGCATGAGTTGATTGAGTCTTCTCTGAGATCTGGGCAAGGCCTCTTCCTTTCCCATCGATCCTCCGCTATCCCATCAGGCAGTGCTGAGAATATCAGGCCGCCAAACATTAAGTAAACCAAGAAAGAGTGCTGGAGTAGTAATGCAAAATCCATGCTGTTTTCATTGTGCTAATTGATCCAACACTAGTGGAGATAGCGTCCGTTTATCTGTTGATTCCTTTGCCTTCCTCCTCCGTTTGCTTTGCTCTGCTCTACTCCATCAAACGTGTCGTCTCAGCCGAGAGAAATTAGCTAATGAAGTAATTACTGTGGGACGAATGCCAATAGAGTGCTATTGTTTTAGGAAAATGGATATTTCTCCAGTCTGACAACAGTCTGGCTTGTTTTACCTTCATACGTATCAAAGCTCCTGAGAAATGATTCAGTTATTTGTCACAGGCCAAATGGATTACACTAAACGTGCAGACGCAATATTGTTTGTTTGATTAAACTAAACAAACAGGAAACCTGTCCAGTATGTTTGATGCATATTTGTGTAGTAACACAACAACGCTGTTCCACACACTGTGGTGCCACATAGACGGTGTCCGGGACTGTCACTCAACACTACAGTGTGAATGTTCAATTAAATATTAGTTTAATTCGAATTTTAACATATGAGTTAAATTTATATGATATATATGAGTTTAATTATAATAGTCATTTCTCAGAACTTCATGTTGGACTATTGTGAATGGGTGGGTACCGCTGACCCATTGGTCAACAGGAAAGGAAGCACTCGTCCCTCCCTCAAGTGCTGCAAAAGGTGCCGAAATATAAAACTAGCTTTTATCTAAATAAGTGATTTGCACTTATGTGGTTATATGTAATAGTAGCTTTTCATTGTAAAATATGGTATATATTCATGTAATTATTGATGCTTCCGTTATATTACACTATAACATAAATATCAGTAAATACTACTATATATTATAGTCGAATTATTATATTGTTCTTATTTCAGTCTGTTCTTCTCACAAGTTACTGTGTGACTTTAGAATAATTGGATTATCAGTTTTATTAGCTACTTTTATTTTCAACCAACAGGGTTCCTCTGGGCTCGGTATTGGGCTCCTCCTGTTCTCAATATATCTATTATTGCTGTTTTTATTTTATTTCACTTTAACTGTTATCTTTACATTTAGCTATTATATGTTTTTATTTAATAATTATACACACGTTATATATTTGTTATTTGTTGTGTTTTTCACACAATAGAAACATTAATAAATACTCCTGGATATTACGGCGGAATTAATTTTTTTGGTTGTTGTTTGTTTCAGTTACTCACATATGCAGTTGAGATCTGGGAGGTACAGCACAGATTACTTTTCTCAACTTACTTTTATGCGCACAGGTCAGCTTACAACAGGGTACACGTGTGATTCATGACACATTCGTATGCTGCCATACCCATCGTACAAATGGTTGTACATTGTATGGGCAAATATAATGAAACATTACAGTCAATAGGGACGCTATACTGTATGGCCTATCACTCCACAACAAATCCTTTTCATTTAATGGTATTACTGAAGAAGAATGAAAAATAAGTAGCTATAAAATTTTATATCAAACTTTTAAATAAAACACACACTAGACTGCGTGTATTGTAGCACCATACAAACGTCAACCTACAGTAAATTGAATTGATTAAAAGCGAAACTGAATTTTACATGGCAAACCATTATTCATTATGTAAACAAGTCTTTGTACTTTGCTCATATTACAATATTCATGTAAAAAAGTCATTAAACAATTAGTTAAATTACAGATTTTAGCTTTGAAGTAAACTTATACCCAATTTTCTCTTGTATGGTTGTTTTCATAAATTAGGTCCAATGTGAGTGAGGTAAAGAAATAAATAAAAGTTTAGTCTTGGGTTAAATAATAACAGTAATAAAATGTTTAAAAACTCCAAGCGAAAGTGTGTTTCCCTTTCAGTCAGTCACTATGACGTTACATCATTGACTGACATCTTGGGGTCCCGGCTGGGAGACCAATCGACTCTGACTCTTGGACAATCTGAAGTGGCCATGCTGCTCCGGGCCACCAAGAGCATTGGGCTGAAGGTGACTCATCCACAGAGGATCCACTAAGATGCTCATGCTTTCCTTCAGGAGAAGCTGGAACAGAGGCTGTCCCCATCCACTTTGAAAGTTTACGTTGCTGCCATCGCGGCATACCATGATGTGGTAGACGGGCTTTCTCTAGAAAGACGCTACCTGATCATCTGATCGTTTTTTTTAGAGGTGCAAGAAGGCTGAACCCAGCTAGACCGCATCTAATCCCTTCTTGGGACCTCTCCGTCATCCTCATGGGACAACTGGAAGCTCCCTTTGAGCCGCTAGACTCAGTCGAGTTGTAGTTTTTATCCTTAAAAACCTCACTCCTGGTCACGCCCACCTCCATAAAGAGGATGGGAGACTTGCCTTGAATTTGGTCCGGCCTACTCTCACGTTTTCCTGAGACCCATACCTGGTTATGTGCCCAAAGTTCCTACCACAACCTTTCGGGATCAGGTGGCGAACTTGCAAGCGCTGCCTGTGGAGGAGCTTGTTGCAGGGTTTCAGGAACTCCGATCAGCCCTGTGTCAGCTTTGGAGGTCAGCAGAAGGGGAATGCTGTCTCCAAGCAGAGGTTGGCCCATTGGGTGGTTGATGCCATTACCTCGGCCTACCAGACCCAAGGTGACCCATGCCCCCTAGGAGTGACAGCCCATTCCACCCGAAGTGTCGCCGCCTCCTGTTGGCCCATGGTTCCTCTCTAGTGGACATCTGTAAAGCTACGAGTTGGGCGACACCTAACACCTCCCCCATCGGTCCTGGCTGTTCACCCCGCGGTTTCTTTCCACCGTGTCCCCTGCTCCTTCTAAAAAGTTTTTTTCCCGCACAAACTTCTGTGCACTCTGCCCCATTATTCCCCTGCTGGGTCCGCTTGCTGACCCCCAGGGTGTTGGGAGGGTAACGTTCAAACTCCCATTTGGGGGACATGCTGTTTTTCGCAGCCTGCCAGCATTTGGGTCTCCTACATGACGCAGTTCGGGCTGTGGCGCTTTCCAGAGGGAACCCTTGACGTCAGTCAATGTCATAGTGACTGACTGAAAGGAAATGTCTCGGTTACGTATGTAACCCTTCTTCCCTGAAGGAGTGAACAGAGACGTTACGTCCCTCTTGCCACAGGTTGGACTGCGCTGAGGAGTCGGTTGTGATCTGCTCCTCAGCAGGAAGCTAATAGTGGATCTTATATCCCCCTATGTCTGGGGGAGTGGCTTCTTGCTTGCTTCAACAAAAGAAACTCGAAGCAAACTTTCATCTGGATCGTCAAACTCTTGAAGAATGTAGAAATGACTTCAGTTCTGCTATGTTTGATTGATCGTTAAAGATGTTTCTTGCTGGTTTGGGTAATGTCCGTTTTAATCTGTCCTGCATCTCCATCAATAAAACATCTCCAGTGCGTTTCAGCTGCACTCAGATGAACGAGCTAAAAGAGAGAGAGACTTGCATTAAAGGGTTATAAAATTCCCCTTCCATGTGATAGTTGTGCACTATGTCTGTAAATGATGGCCATTTAAAATCCATAAAACTGTTATTGTGCATAATACCTTATTAATATATCTGTGTATAAGGTGCCGTTAAGCGTAGAACATCAGAAACAAACGACTCCATGATCTTCTCCTGTCGGTTTTTCCTGCTCTCTGCCTTTTGTTTTGATACCTGCTGCAGGAAACCAGTGTTTTCTAGAAAAGTAAATGGTTCTTTGATGCAGGGATTTTCCCTCGAATATAAATCTCCAGAGACTGTCATAACTGACAATAAACCGCTGGCGTGAGATGATAATACAATAACCATCATTTGTAATGTGGGTGAAATTTAGTTACTCATTTTAGACCCGAGCATTAGTAGTACTCAGAGAGATATTTTATTTTATTTTATTTTATTTTATTTTATTTTATTTTATTTTATTTTATTTTATTTTATTTTATTTTATTTTAGTAACGGTATATATTTAGTTTACAATTGTTATGTTAATACATTTATTTATTTACTTTATTTACCCAAGGGTATATTTATTGCTTTGATATTGTTTGTTTTTAATGAAGCAGACAGCAATGCAATGTGTATTTATAAATATTTAGTTTGATGCTAGATGCCTTCACCTCAGTGTGAAACAAGGCAAAGTGATTTGGACCAGGTTGTTTTGGTTTAGATAGGCATGTTAATGTAATGTAAATCATTGCATTTATTCCTTTATTGTAAAAAGGCATTTTGTGACTGGAACCTCTTTTTTTTTTGTATTAATAAATAAAATAGAGAGATAATATGTACCGTATGTTGAATGCAAAAATCCATTTCCATTTAGAACATTTATTTAAGCTTTCTTCCATGTTTGTATAATCCTAGTATTAAAAGGAAAATTCAATTTTTTCGTTTCCGTATAAAATGCAAACAAAATATTACCTTTTTTTCCCTTCTCCAGCAGCCCGCCAAAGGAGGCATTGTTATTCGTTTATAATCTTCTTTGTCGTCTTCATTCATTTTTCCTCCTCCAGCTGCTGAAATAAACCATAGTGAAGTGTGTAATTTTTCAATTGCCTGATGCGTTAATGAAATGATGAAAGCGCAGGATTAAAACACATTCCTCTTGCTTTGAAACATTGTTTCCTCTCTGTGCCGTAGCTTTTACTCCAGTACAAGGGTTTAAAAACTAGATTTCACGGCCAGCCCTGGAGGTTTAGGTTTTGAGAGAGTGATCAAACAGGAGTACTGTGTGTGGTGTTTGTTTTGTGTAAATATTTAGCACTGACTGAATTGCTGTGAAGGCTGTGTGTTGTATTTGTTTGAGTTTGGGTGTTGTTTGGGCCGCTTCTCTTAGTCTTATACAGTACACTGATTTAACTGATGCAGATTCCTCGTGGCTGCAGACCCTTGTGACTGACAACTCATTACATATTTATCTGAATCTCGTCATATATGGTGCCAGTCACAGTCCTTTGGTGGACAATGTTCATTCTAATTTTGTCATTGTGCGTTACTGATTTGCATACGGTCCTAATGGGGACTGTATTCAGTCACTGTACAGGCTTCTGTGAGAATGAGATGTTGTCGTTGACTCCCTGCTGATGAAACCGTACACTGTGATTATCTTCAACACTCTTCGTCCATGTCCTGTCCAATTTTAGGGTGCCATCACGTGTTTGCATGTTTGTATATCTTTTCTCATTTTCTTAACATTCATATAAAAAGACAGTTTTGGTGATCCTGTGCATGTATGAATGAAGCTTTTTTTTTTTCTCAGAATACCGCTCAGATTCACTTAACAAAAAAAAGAAAAGCTTCTAGTGCTGTCACACGATAATTGCAACCAACATAAAAACAAATGTTTATATAAATGTGTGTATTTTTATTATGGATATACAGCCTGATCTCATGTTTAAACAAAGGTATTAATACGTTACATTTTCGTACGTTTTTATTGTGGCTAAAACATACAATTTAGCCGTATTTGAACGTTTAAAACGTACAAATGGCTACATATTTTAGTTGCGCTTGTATAATTAAGATATTTGTATCAGTGCGTTTTTTATCGTTTTGTCAATAAGCAATAGAACCCTTAACCCAAACCTAAACCTACCAATTTTATAGAAAATATGCATTTCTATAATTTTATAAATAAGCGATTTAGGTTTTTAATGATTTTTAACCTACCCCCAAACCTAAACCTACCGATTTTTTTGACGAATATCAAAGGATATAAAACACATCCGACTGAAATATTACAATTTTCATTTCTGCACAGTGTAAGAAGAACATGACAGACAGATACATGTAATTACAATCACTTATTTATTGCACAGATGTCAAAAGCAGTACTAAAAGTAACCTAACTGACGATGTTTTGCAGTCCTCTCAAGCGGTATACAGTAGGTTTGTGTAAGATCCAAAGCAGAATATGTCTGTGTATATGTAAGAATCACTGAAAATATCATCCAGATTATCTTCCCGATCCTCTCTCAGTGAACTCGTGAAGATGTGCGCATCATTCGAATACACCACTGCATGCAGGCGAGAGCCAATGAGCGCTCGATTATACCGTCGTTAAACCTGTCGTCTGAAGCGGCAACATTTGAATTTGTACATTTGAGTCCGGCACAGGTGTTTGCTGTTTATGGTCACGTCTTCTCTCGCTGCTCCAGATAGGGATGAAGATCGCCGAACTGAGGCTTGAATTTGGGTGCGAAAAGAATAGGATTACAGTGCACTAATAAAATTTGTAATAGTTGCGTTTTTTGTGGATTCACAGCATATCAAAGAAAAACCCTTTTGTGGCCCATGGCACAGACATTAATTGACAATTAACTATTGCAGAAATGTTATTTATTTTAAGGGTGTAAACGAGGCCTGTTTTTGGAAACGAGCTGGCAGCAGAAATCACACAACAGAATGAAAGGTTATCATTTCATACGAAGTAACGTTAAACAGTTTAATAATGCAGTTGCAAAAAAAGGTCATTGATATGACAACTAAAAAAAAAACACAAAAATAATGAAATGAATGCTGCGTTTATTATTATTATTATTATTATTATTATTAATGTACGTTTTATAGAATTTTTTTTTACGTAAAATGCATACAAATTGTCATGAGATCACGTTGGTATACATAAATACACACATGCATGTATATATTTAAGAGAAATATGTTGTGTGTATTAAATCTATTTTTAGATAATATAAAATTTAAGAATATAAAAAATATATGTAAATATTTTCTACGTTTCAAAATCTCTTTTCCATGCAAACTCGTTTCTATATTATAAAACTTATTATGATCTTGCGTAATGAAAAAGCTGAAGTTTCCCTCAGTGACCTGTCTGTAGAGGAAAAGTTGACTACCAGTCATTGTTTTTGGAATATTTATGTGAACTCAAATAAATGTCATGAACCACACTAATTAATCTCCTGGTGTGAATATCAAGGTTTTCAGTTAACGGTCGTATCCAGTATAATACAAGTGGGTAGGAATCTAGTTTGGTGCTTTACTGATGAGGCTTTAATGCCACACAAGACAAAGTGTTGAGATTCACTGATCTGTGGGATCTGGAAACAGAAGATCTGCATAGAACAGACACTTGATTTCAGAAATCAATTCTGAAATGATTTCATTTCTCTCCCTCTCTGCCAAAGTCTCCACAGCTTTAGTTTATTGCTGTCCTCAGCACACTTTATCTCACGCAAAGCCAGCCGTGTTTCTCTGCCTCTTTTTCCTCTCGCTGTTTTGTATGTATGTTGTTTTTTTAATGCGGCGCTGGACGGCGGACCGTCACGTTTACATTTGGGGTCGTGTTGAGCCCACTGCACTGTAAAACCAGGGCTTTACAAAATGCATTCCCCCCCTCCTCTCATCGCATTAGAATATGAAAGTGTGTGCGGTTCCGCAGTTGTCCGCAGACATACTCTCATGCATAAGACATGAGCGCTGCAGTCAATGCGATTGGCGCGGCGAGGCGCGTTTAGGGAGAGAGGATATCCCTGGTCTTAGACACATACACATGCTATAATGAGCAGGATTTGATTCTTCAAACATCATATGCACTGGGGAGGAAGTGCACTTTAGCGTGCGTGTGCGCATTTACGTGTTAAAAGTATCTCTCTTGTATGCCGCATGGGGGATATAAAGAATTGCTGGAGTTTATTTAAAAAGGGCTTGTTAGAAAGAGTCTCTCCTTCCTGTCAATTTTGAGAGCTTTCTGTAGCTTTTCGAGCTGAAAACTTGAATAGCGCTATCTTTTTTATTATATTTTTATTATGCATCTTGAGGGGCGACAGGGATATGGTATGAATGTGTACTTTTGTGCATGTGTAAGTTTCGTTGGTAATTCTTTTGAGACTAAATTGTCACTATTTCACATTTTCTTTAATTGTTAAATGATTCATACTGTAAACCTAAAAAAAAACAAAAACGTTTTTTGGTATATTTAGATAAAAGATTAAACATATATTTGCAATTAATATTTTACATTTTATTTAGAAAATATATAGAATTATAAATAGCCTTTTATTTAAAACAAATTATTGTTACATATGCAATTAATGTGCGTGTATATATATATATATATATATATATATATCTCATATAAAACATGACAATATAAATATATAAATGTATATGTATGTAAATATTAAAGAAATTTATACTGTATGTGTGCCTATTTATATATACGTTATAAATATACACAGTACATGTGCATATATTACATAAACAAAAACTTTTTATTTTTATTTCATATTTGTGATTAGTCATTAGCATTATTCTTTGTGTATGTTTTATTTAAACATCTACTGTAAGCGTGTGCATGTCTGTAATAAGCAGATGATGGATTTGTTTTATGTCTGTGTCCGGCAGAACCGAGTGCTGTTACTACGGTGATGTGATGTTTTATAAAAGAGTATAATATCAAAGACGTGTTTTTATCCTCAAATCCTTACCACAGTAACATGAAATCAGTCTACAAGCAGCTAGTTTAATATATAATTTAATTTAATGTGTCCAAATCCATTTTTAGTTCATTTGAATAAAAATCTATTTTTTTTATTTTTATTTTAAGCAAGCAAACTTAGTTTTTAAATGTTAAAATGAATCTGTGTTTGTGACACGTTTATTGGCAGCGTCCGTATTCATGAATACAGAGCATTCTGACAACCTAGTGATTTTATGTACTGGTCTTTATATATGTGTATATATATATATAATAATCAGTCAAAATAATAAGCATTTTTGACACTTCATACCCTTTAAATAAAGCTTTAAACCAGTTGGTTTGATACTTTGTTGTCTAAAAAGTGATAGTTCAATAGAAATTGTGTCAACTTTCAAGTTGTTCCAAACTCATACGAGTTATTTTTAGCCATTGACTTCAATTTTTCAGCTACTGTTTTGTTACCAACATTCTTCAAACCTTCTTCTGTGCTCAACAGAAGAAATAAATGAATACAAGTTTGGAGCAACACTGACTAAATTATGACTTTTTTTTTTTTTTTTTTTTTTTGGGTGAGCAATCTGTTTAAGGCTTGTCCAAAAGTGTTGCTGTATTCCCATGGTAGTATTTGATTTCTGTCTCCAAAAATGGTCATGGGAGAGGCTTTTCTTGTGAGAGCATCGCTGTATTTATGGATTTAAAGTAGGACCGAAAGGGAAAGGGCTGGATTCAGAATGCACTTCTAACAGTTATGGGGAAAGAGAAAAAGCGGCTGTGAAACTCTTTTCAATCTCTCTCTCTTATGGATGGCATGCACCACAGTGGGACGCTGGGTTTGATCAGGTGATGCAGTACACACACTCCAACATCTCTGTGCGCTCTTTCCCGCACTTCGTAACACTCTTTCCAAACTGCACATTTGCTCTGTGGGGTTCACTGCAGTACTGGTAACCTATAGACTCGGCCTCCCGCAAACATCAATTATTTACTGCTGGGCTGCAGTGTGCTAGTCAATGTCAGCGCTTGAGTGAGAGAGCAGGAGAGAGAGAAATATAGGAAGAGAAAGACAAGAAATGATGTGAGCTCAAGCAATTTTGTTCTGCTTCAATTACCGGTCTAAATGGACTTGACCCCTCTGTTATTTTCTCTTTCTCTGCAAGAGGAGAAGTTCACGTCTCGGGCGCTTTTGTGAGAACAAGGTTCAAAACAGTCCTTGAAATGCTGAAATTAAGTTCTTAAGTAATTGTAGATTTGTATTTATTTATTTATTTTTTTTATTAAATTAAATTATGCACTAGTTTTTCTTTATGGATTTATTTACTTATGGTTAATAACCCAGGTCACAAAAATAAACAAATACATGCGTAAGTAAATAACGTTTCTGTATCGAATATTTCATAAAAAGGTGCAACAGTAACAAAGTGGACTGTATTCATGGAATGTCCAACCATTTTTTCCCTGACTGCTTCATAACTAGCGTTGGATGTCATTTATACAAATAAGATACGGAAAAAAAAGAAAGTGAGGAGGAAGGAGATTGAGGTCTTTTTACATGTAGAGAGAAACTAAATGGCTGAAGTATGAATGAGTGAGTGGGGGCAACTGAAGAAAGGCTTTGAACAACGGAGGGCAAAATAAAACACAGACACTCGTTGTTCTGAGTTGCAAAAGAGAAGCAAGGCGTGAAAGACGAAGCCACCTGGGGGACGTTTTCTTGTTCATTCACCCCTCTGTCTCTCTCTTACTCTCTTTCTCTCTCTTCGTCTGGAGGTTTCTCTGGAAGTGAGGTCATCTGAACAGTTGAATGGTAGGCCATACAGAAAAGGCATTGAGTACGAGATTGAACCATCACAACTTTGGACAAAGCACTGAAAAGATTTCATGCAAGGCAGATGGGCTTTGGGTCTATTTGTTTTGTTTTGTTGTTAGCTTTTGCTGAGCAGTCGTATATCCAGTTCCTCTGGAAAAACTCTTATTACTGCGAGCAATATGTGGTTGGATAAAACCTGGAGAACTTTTTTGGAAAGTAGTACCTTTAAGGACATTTTAAGTGCTGTAGAGCATTGTTTCCCAACCTTGGTCGTGGAATAACTTCAACGGTTTGTACTGTAATAGGGATGTGTCCTTTTATCTGGTATGCCCATTTCCAGTTTTGGAGTCTCTACTAAAGAACTGGTGAGTTGATTGAAGTCTGTTTTGTTTGGGATTCATACAAAAAGAGTATTGTTTGGGGTTCTCCAGAACCAGAGTTGGGAAACACGGCTATGAGAATTGGGGGTGACTGCAGATGCACTGGAATTAGCGGATCCTTTGTACCCAATTTACCTATGACAGTCTCACTGCTAGGTATTATTATGGGTTTGGTGGAGATCTGCGATGGTAAGAGAGACCGTGGGGAGAAGAATCATCTTTTGGAATCAGTCTATGTTGCTGTTTGTTGTACCTTCCCAGTGCTGCGTATCTACATTCTGCAACTAATAAATGTCTGCCCATGTAGGGCAGTGTGCAAATGCCTCTTTAGGCAAACACTTCTCCATTGGTCTATTTCAAGTGTTCCTTACTGATCAGGTCTGTAAGGGGTTACCGTTAACATCTGTAATAGCTCACCAACTCAAGGGAAGCACACATCTGACTCTTATGCAGATGCCAGGGACACTTCTTGACCTCCTGGTGAGGATTTATTAGTCCTCTTGATTCTGGAAACCTGAATATCATTCTTCATAAAGATGACTCTTGGCAGTCCGTCCAGCATTATCAAGAAGTAGAAGACTACTAGCTCTGGAAGGGACTTGTTTTGAATTATGCCCGTTTTCGATTTGGGTGATGGCAGGTTCCTCTTGCAAGCCAGTCAGTGCAAATTGATTCTGCCAATGGCTAGAATAGAGGTGAACCAGGCTTTGCAGAGACAATCCATTTGCTCATCCTTGCAGCAAATAGGATATCTATTTAACTTGAAGACCTTGTTCTTGTGGAAGCCATTCTAGAGCCTTTGCAGCTGTAGTCTATGGGGCCTGACAATGACTCTAGGAAATGTAAAGATCTAGTGCAAGGTTATCGGCACTGATATCCTTGTGAGCAGCACTGTTAGTCGTACTGAGTTCGAGCCTCAGCTCAAGGACCTTTTTTTTTAATCCCACTTCACTCTCTTTCCCACTTTGCTTCTGGTCAGCTCCATGCTGTCCTTTCATAATAAAGGTAAAAACACAAAATGTAGTTGATGCATCTGTTGTTCTTTACAGAGACGTCCAGCAAGTGACTTCTTGAGCAATGGATACAACTTACACTTGATAACCTGTTTTTGGAAATCTGCATGGGAAACTTTATCACCCTCATGTGAAACCTTCAGTTCAACAGATTCTTTTTGAAATAAATGGAACTTGCTCACAAAAATGTGATTGCAACTTAAAGATCCACCTACTGCAGATGACTTGAGCACATCTGACAACACCTCTTCGGATCTCTGTGCAGTATTGAGGTGCACAGGTCTTCCGAGGGCTTTCTCTCCTAGAGCCTATAAGCCGGTTGAGGCCTAACCTGATTTCATCCTATTGTTGAACATGAAGAACAACCACCTTGTCTTGTCTAGACCTCATCATTTAACCAAATATGGCAAGAATATTGGCCAACCAAGACTGTCCAGTGGTGATCACTTTGCCCAGTCACAGTCCCATTCACATCATTATCTCTTGCGTTAGGTAATATCTTCCAATTTAACCACTAAAAAAATAGTAGCCCAAATGAAGTCACTTGGTTGAAGGCCTGAACCTTCGATGGAAGTGGATTCTCGTTGTCGCCGGTAGTCTTGTGGGCAGCGCACCAGTTTTCTTCATGTGTCCAGAGTTTGAATCCCTGGCTTAAGGATCGCTTCCCCTCCCACTTCGTTTAATGTCAGCACTGTCCTATCAAAATAAAGGCAAAGAATTAAAAATAAAAAAAGTGGATTCTCTAGGTCCATACATCCTCACTCGCTTTTGATCTGTGCCCATAGTAGCTGAGCTCTGGTTATTTACTTGAGACAACTTTAAGGTCAAACGGGTATCGCATAAAATCTGCATACCTCGTGCAAACCCTCACACCGCATTGTTTTGAAAAGTAGTATGAGCAGTATGTGTGTGTGCATGCTCAAACACAGCCTTTGTCTTTCTTCCTTTCTTTCTCCTCTGCTGTGGTCCGTTGGTTACAGGGCAGACTTAAAGGTGAGCCTCTCACGTTTACTCCCTCTTACATCATCCTGTCAGGCGTGTCATTGAGGGGATGTGAAATCAAGCGCTCCTCTCCTGGCTCTTAATTTAGACCCCCAGGTCAGCGTGGCTCTGTCCAGCCCAAAGCTCTGATCTCTCCCTGGCCCCCACCAGGCCTCTCCATTCTCCTCCAGCTCACCGGCTAATGCTCCTGAAAGCCTGTATCAAACCTGGCTCTTGCCTTAACTCTTGCCCCAGCTGCCCCTCCCTCACCTGGGTTAACCCCACTGAGGATGGGACCTATAAGAAGATTAATGGGGCATGCTGTCGGGGAAAAAAAAATAGTTTGTTACTGTGTATTTGTGTGTGCATGGCCGAGGTGGTGCACAGACTGCTCTGTAATTCAGGGGCTTGGGAATGGCTAAAGTGCAAAGCAATTAGAGATGAAAAGATGTATGTTTTTACAGTTGTTTGTTCCTCTGGAGCTCATATTTTTTGGGTATTGTTTAAAAGGGTATGATTTCTCATGGTTTGGTTTGTATCGCGATTTATGTGCAGTTTGGTGTTCCTGGTGTGTGCTGGTGCAGATGGTTTGTGCTATTGCCGTAAAACAAGGATGTCCAATCCTGCAGTGCGTGTTTTGAGTTTGTTATGGAACAATTGAAAGTGAATGGAGAAAATCACGTTAGAGGAAGCAATGACTCCTTTGGGATATGATTGGATATACATCTTAATGATTATCTGTGATTGGTTTATGTGGTAATACCGTGTCTATGAATCAGTCTGAATAAGCAATAATGGTGTTAATGGAAAAACAAATTCAAGAAGTAAACAACTCACGACTATGTTACCCCAGAATAAGACTTGAAATGGCCTGAAAAAGTAGTTTTTACTGTCATTTTACAAATTAATATATATATATATATATAAAATATTAGAGTCAAAAGTTTTTACAGAGTGACTTTTACATCTTTAATTTTGGTCACTCTATGATTCAGAAAATGTTCTTAGAACGAAGAATGGAGAAAACACTATATTTTCACAAATTTTGGGGGGGGGGATTAAAATGTTGTATAATCAAGGGAATTATATATGGAAAAATTACTCCGTAATAAAACCTTCAGGACATAAAGAGGAATATAAATGTAAAGTTTAAATTTAAAGTGTACTGAAGTGGAGATTTATGGCTCAGTGTAAAAGAAAAAACTCATTTTGAGAATGCTTCCTTTGAAAATATGTATTAAAATCTGTTGGTACAAATAGATAAAGTGCTATAAAAGCAGCACATAACAGTATATTTTGAATGTTTCCTATCCACTAATCTGAAAAGGCCAAAAGCTCAAAATCTCAAACTTGACATGTATGAAAATGTTTTGTTGGCAGTGTCTTCCCTTTGAGAGAATAGTTGAGCATAAGTTCACAAAACAAATATGTTTGTTTAAATCCATGCTGCCTTGTTATTATTTTTAATAATGCAATTTAATAACTTGATGTGATTCATATTTGGCTTTAAAAAAAAATGAATATTGATTACGTTGTTAATGTAAAAATCTAAAAACGGATTCAATCTCAAATATTTCTGCTTTCACGAACGTTTTCGTTTTTTTATTTATTTTTTTTTTTTGGACAAAAATGCCAAATATGCCTAAATGAAATCCATAGCTTTTTACAGATACAACGAGTATCTATTTAATCATGAAAAAAGAAAGATTCGTTTCTAGAGGTTTATAAAAATAAAATAACTCCTCGTTTTGCTGCATTATTCTTAAATGTTTCTAGGTATACACCTACAGTAATTGTTTTGAGTTCCCTCCTCTTAGCTGATATCATGCAGCATGTCAGTAAATACCAGTGGTGTCTCTTCCCCTGTATTGCTACTACACTGACGCAAATGACCTTTACTTAGCAGGTAATTGTTCAGTCCAGTGCCAATGTGTGATTGTTATCTCTCTCTCTCTCTCTGAAGAGTGCTAGGTCAGCACTAGGGTTCTCCTGCGCTAAGCTGCAAGGTCCTCTCTTCATTCTCAAGGTGTCCCCTTCCTGAGGCCTTTTTCCTGTCTTTTTTCTCCCCTATATTGGCTGGATACACCGACCGAATGGAAGACTAAGTGTTAATTCACTGTCTGATAAAGATCCTTTTAGCTGCTCTTTGAGGTCTTGTCTCTGAGATAGGACGCACACAAACCAAAGGTAGATTGGGCTCCAAACCAGAACTGGCAAAGACTCGGCCTGAAGAAAAAAAAGAAAAAAACAGGGAAAAGGGTAAAAAGAATCAATTTAATTGCTATTCATGTGTTTGAGATTGAGGCAATGCAGGAATAAATGGAAGATAGGATTTTTTTTTCATCTACTGAAGAATGAGTGTGTGTGTAGGGAGGGAAAATAGAAGACTATTGAAAGTGCTCTGTTAGGACAGAAGGTTATCTGGCCTCGCTTTAGACTGACAGGTATAGCTGTCAAAGCTGTCATCACCTTTGAACCCAGAACCACACGCAAAAACACTCCGGATGAAAGACAAATGAATGAAAAAAGTGCTTTCTCCTTCGTGCAAATACAGAAATGGGGGGGAAAGGGGATAAGGGAAGGCAGCTGTCCTATGCATGTATGGAGAGCGAGTGCGTTTAATATCAAATTTAGAAAATATAGCACTTTCCTGTTCCTTCGCAGAGCTCTTGTACCTTCAACCAAACAAGCGGAAATCAATTTATTGTGTGGAGGGTGTTAGAATAGGGATGTTTGTGTCAAAGAAAGGCAAGGAAAGATTTGCATAACTTATTACTTTTCTGTAACATGTACACAATGTTCACAGTTTACCCAGAATGCCCCCCTCCGCCGCTCGCAAATCCTTTTATAGTGCCGTGTGCTTTATTTCTATTTCCTCTCAATGTTCGTACAATACAAATGCAAATGACAAACAGAGTCTATTGTGCCGTCCGGCCCGTGCGGTGTGTTTCCTCTTCCCATAGAATTCTGTCCGTTCAGTTTCGCAGGATCATGATTATGAAAACAGATTCTTGAATTGTTCCGTCGATTCTTTGTTTCACTCCGTTGGTTTATTTATCGCAATTGTTGCGCATAAGGACAAGATTAATGGCAAGGAAGTATCATATTCTATTATTAATTTGCAAAGCAGGTACATTTTTAGTACAGTTATACTGAGAAGTAATTTTAAATATAAGCATGTATCATTAAAGACGTACAGAAATGTTCCATTTATTAAATTAATAATTTAAAATACTAATTACAGTATGTGAAATGTTGAATGAAATCCACTGTATATAAATAATTATATGTAACTATTTAAACTGCTTTGGTGTTGAGAATAAGTTAATAAAGATTAACCTTTGCTATATTCTTGGAAGTGCACAGATTGTCAGTTTCCTTCATTCTCCGGGTCCAAATTGATTGAATTTAATATTAAGGCGGTCTGTTTATTACGATTTTCTTGTTTACGGATCTTTTGACGTAACACGCAGGCCGGTATCTGGGAGCCCCAGTCCTGCAGTCTCGTGATGTTTTAACACATATTTTGCGCTGAACCTCTCTATCCCGCGCACACCTTGCGCTCTTCAATTCTGTCGAGTTCCCAGACTGTCGCTCCCCGTTCATCTTTCTACCTGAGCGCCTGACCTGCTTGCCAACTCGAGCGTGGCGTCGTCATTGTGCACGCATGTGTACGCTTTAGCATTTAAAGAAGTGCTTTAACAACCTTTGTTGTGGACACAAATGATGCAACATTTGAGAGTGTGGATGCTTACGCAGGTGCTTTCCTTTGAGCGACTGCTTAATTCGCAGCATCTGCACTTTTTGGCTGCTTAACACGCACCTGCACAAAACCGCAATCTGTTATTATTTATTCCATTTTTTTTTTTTTTTTTCCAACTATTTTCAGAAACCAGCCACAGGATTAACAACTCAATGATTGTTGTGATTAGTACAGGTTTGATTTTGTTTGTTTGAATGCTTGTATCACTATAGACCTTGTTTTATTGATATGTATGTAACATACTCGCATTCCCTAATATCTTTCTTGTAATGCTGTACTCTTTCTTGCACACACACACACGGACACACACTTATTTTTGCAAGTGCGTCTACTTTCCATAAAAAAGAGCATGCTTTGACAGTTGCGTTAATTTAAGATCATGTTTGATGCATTTTTAAACAGCTGTGGACTGTTCAAATTTCTGCTGCACACGCGAGCACGTCTCTCAAATAATTTAATCATCTGTCTAATCACACTGAATATTTAAATACTTTTAATGTCCAACATGCTCAGTCTCTTAAGCAGTCGTAGAAAAAGAGCATGTCTCGCAAAGTACAGTTGATTTATCGGGAGATAACTTATTTTATATGTAGCTGAGTGTAATCAAATATAGTTTTATTATAATGTTAGATATGGTATTAGATAA
>JAUMHP010000084.1:13685585-13695699 GCA_032361065.1 Enteromius trimaculatus
ATCACACTGAATATTTAAATACTTTTAATGTCCAACATGCTCAGTCTCTTAAGCAGTCGTAGAAAAAGAGCATGTCTTTGGCTCCCCACCACACACACTCGCAAAGTACAGTTGATTTATCAGGAGATAACTTATTTTATATGTAGCTGAGTGTAATCAAATATAGTTTTATTATAATGTTAGATATGGTATTAGATAAATAAATAAAGAATAAACTGGGCATATGCACCAAAATTAAAAGAATGTTTTGCATAAAGAAAATTAAAAAGCATATGTGCGGAAATATAGATGTAAAATAGATTGATAATGAACAACTAATAATAAACTAATATAATTAATAAAGCATAATTAAATTTAATGTAACTTATAATTACTAAAAATAAAAAAAATTGAAGGTACAATTCTGCTGAGCTGAAATGTGATTCCCAATAAAACAAATAAACAAACACATGATCTAACATCTATTATCACCCAAGATGGATTGATAGATTTTCTAGTAATCTATTACTCTTGACAAGGCTTGAAGAGTTTCCAATAATCTCATGACCTCCACATCTCTGTCTTTCAGTCTTTCTCTCCCGAACACGTGCACACACACCCTTCCTCCTTATCCCTGTTTTGCCAAATCCATTGCTTCATTCAGCGCACAGTAAATAAAAGATGAATATTTATGGCCGTGGCATGTCGCCTGGCTGCAGACTTGTGTAGGTTGCAGAGGAATCGATTTTTACAAACTGTGTTTTGGATTTAATTCAGCGCCCGCAAGCATTTGCATAGAAATAATCTGCACTGAGTTAGATTTAAAGGGATGGGGTGGAGGGGAAAGCTTCTACCGTAGGACATATTGCTCCTTTTTAAAGCACTCCACAACACTCTTACATCTTTATTTTCCTTCGCTTTCACATGTTACCTTTCTTTCAAAATGCAATATGTCAGTTTGTCTTTCTCTTTCGCAAGTTTGCCAGCCATTACGTCATGTGAAGTTACTGGGAAGAATTTATATGAAAAGTCCAATATTAACTTACTGATAGGTGAACTGACAAAGTGTTTGCTGTTAGCGGGTTAAGAGTTTGTCAATTTGTTAATATGGGGATAATAATTGTGGAAATAGCCTATGAACGCAGTTATATGCCCCTAAAATTCAAGATATGAGAAGTGAAATTTAAATGTCCATCAAGCAATTTGTTTTTTGTACGAACATCAGCAACGATGGCTTATGCTATATTGAATAAGTTAGTATTGTTAAATTTTACACACAATATGGTCTGTTTTGCCCAATATTCAAGTTAAAGCCACAGCAGAACTATTGTGCGTCTCGTAACACACAACAGTGTTTTGTTAATGAATAAAGATCTGGTTTCGAACCAAATTTATTAATTAATTTTAATCTGTTAATCGGCACATTGCATAATTAATTTAATTACAGATTTTAACAGCTTTACATCACTTGTTTTATTAGAATTGCATTTGAGTCACGCCCGCGTTACTTGCATCTTATAAAATAACAGAAATGGTGTTGGCAAACACTTGGCACTTGGAAAGTGTTGATTTTGAACCCTGCATTAAAATGCAAGATGTGTTTCTGAAAAGGCAAAAATATACAGGACGATTTCCTAGTCGTGGGAAAAATTCAACCTCGAACGCTGCCTATTATAAAAGTGCCTATGCATGTTTGGTCCCTTCAGATGTAAAAGTGTTTTATTAGGAGACTGTACAAGCAGCCATCAATACTTTGAAGCTCAACACAAAGATGTTCTTAAAGCTCGTCACACACTTGTACACAGCTCATCGACATTCAAACACGTTATGATCAATAGGATAAACAACAGATAAACAACAGACAGAGATTTGTCAATATTTACTGTGTGCTGTAAAAGACAATTGGAATATGATGTTTCCTCATTTAATTAATGACGTTTGTGGATGAATGATGATGCCGATATTCTTTCTTCCAATCCAGGAATTCATCCAGTATAATAATCCATTGTTTCTTAAAAGCGGACTTTCCAGCTGCACCTAAATGCCATTTGGCTTAACAGACGCTCCATTGCAATAAAACGCAAAGGTGATTTCTGCGTTTCCTATCGCTGCTGTGCGTCCTACCTGAGGATGACCTCATAAACTTGCAGAACAAGACAGGACGGGATGTATTCCACAGAGAGCTCTTTGGGAATGACATCATCAAAATGAGACGGAATAATTCACAGATTGTGGTATAGGTTGTCGAGCGCAGACGGGAGTTTCATGTTAGGTCAAATCGGCCATACTGACTATTATGTCCTGCGAGTGGAACCATTTGCGGTGCAATTCCAGCCTGCTATTTGCAGCTGTATGGAGCCTTGGTGACTGTCTGACTTTTCCAAATGGCTCCGCTCACTACCATTGACTCTAATGAAATCGGACTATTAGGGCCACTTGACACCAAGGTAATGGTGGTGACTTTTTTATGGATCATTGATAGACGCCAATAAGGAGTAGTCATGGCAATCATGGCCGGTGACAAAACATGAAGTTGAATTAGAAATAGGGAGACCTTTTTTTTCTTTTGAGGTGTGATTGGAGGATAATTAGACAATGCGTTTAAAATACATAATTGGTCCACTAACTAGGGAGTGTTTATGCAGGTGTTATTGCATTTGGAAATGCGAGTAGGGGTATACAAAATGGCATATTTTCAATATTGAGTATTTGCCTGTTATGTGAACAACTGTTCGACTGAGACATGTTTCTTAAGGGGCAATGTGACACAGCTGCTTAAAAAAGAAAATTAATATAAGATAAAATAATTCACATAATTACTGTGCCATATTTATATTATTATTAATACACCTAATGATTTCCAAGCCTGAATGGGTTTCTTTCCTTTCCAGGAACTTAAAAGATATTGGAGATTGTTGGGGTCCAAAAAACAGTAGGCCCAAATGACTTTATATGTGTGTGTGTGTATATATATATATATATATGTGTGTGTGTGTGTGTGTATGTGTATATATATATATATATATATAATTTTATTTTATTTCTTTATTTTTTTTCTATTTTCTTATATATTCTCTCTTTTGAAGAGAGAGTGTCATATAAGTTTGATTAAACATGTATTGATAATACTTGACAGTTTATTTGCGTTGATCTAAAGTTGGCATCATATGGAGTCTTCAGGTCTTCTCAAAGGCTGGGTCCAGACTGTAGCTGGTGCAGTTCTGAGCAACTGAATTTGATTTAATACGTTTGAAGATTTCCGGGGTAATTGCTGCTAAAACCTAGGAAACCAAAAGAGCAAATATAAATAAAAATACTAAGGCATGTACTTTCATGTGACCTCCAGGAACCGCAACAGTAAATGTACAAAGCTGTCACTGGGTTGTGCTTTTTTGAAAGGCACAAATATGTACCATTAAGGTATTAGTATATAGATACTAGTCTTTAGGATACAAATGTGTATTTCTTGATAGGCCCCTAGTGGCAGCCTTTGTACCTGCGAGTGAGGCTCGAAAAATGGAAAATTTCGAGCAACTTATAAAAAGTGTGCCCGGTCAGCTTTGGTACACTTTGACCTTCACATAGTCTCTTCTAGAAAACTGTGGCAGAATCAGATGTTAAATGTGCTCAGTTAGAGCAATGATTCACCGTTCTTTTGAGCTCTTCAAAGGCACGGTTAGCCATCGATCCTTCCCCCTCGCTCTGAGTTTAGTGGGTCTGACACAAAGGTACAATTAAACCCAACTCCAATTCAGCTTTAATTAAAACTACTGTTAGGAGCTTGACATTCACAGGCGGTCCGTCGCGGGATTGCTCGTGAAAGTCATGTTGTTCTTTTAATTGCTCCTGTGATTTCATGGCCTCCTGACTTCCTGCTTTGTAAACCTCGTCTCCATAACTCCTGGTCCATATACGAATAGCGGAACAGATTGAATTAAAACAATGACGGTCTAATAAGATAAAGCACTCTCAAAATAGATTAACCTTTCCACACCAAGACACTTCGCTCCCCTTACCTTTTGCGTGCGTACGTAGCCCTCCAAACTTTAATCTTCATTACGTCCTTTGATTTCTTCTTCCACCGCTACAGGAAATGCATAATTTACACCCTTTGAAGTTCCTCCAATGATACTGACAACATGTTACCTTTAATCTTTAGAGCTCCTGAACATTAAATATTTAGCCATTAACTTAACAAAGGACGAGCCAGACCAAAACGTAAGCCTTGACTTCTCGACGTCGCACGCTTTACACAAGGCCAATGAGAACCAATTAACTTCAGAGAGAGCGCTGTGTTTTCTTTCTCGTTCTTCCTTACCGACCTGCGCTTGTTTTTCCTCCACGTTTATATCATGTCATTACCCTTGAACAAAAGGCGGAAAAGTAAAGTGCTGGCGTGTGCAAAAAAGCGGCAAAGTATCTGCTTGACTTAAAGGCTAAGTGGCTGAACATCTCCCTGTCGCGCAGGTAATTCGGAAGTAAATTTGCTGCAGTTATTCACTTCGCCTGATCCCACTTTAGGTTTTCAAATGAACCGCGGGATGCGGGAACATTCTGACTGGATTATGTAAAAGCCGTATGTTTGTGTTCGTGAGGTTGAGGGAGGGGGGTGGCAGCGCTCTTTGGGAATTGGAGCTGCAGACTTGATCCTTGTTTTTGATTACGATGGCTTCCTGCTCGTTCTGGAGTGTGATGGGAATTTGCAATGACAGCGGAGTGCGGCTTGGGAAGCGGCCAGAGGAATGTGAAGAGGGCTCCCTGTCTCGGCCCCGAACCGCCGCTCACTGCCCTTCAAATGGTCCCGCGTAGGGCGTTAGTGTCATTTGTGTCACGCTGGTTGTGGTGTTACAGAGGTGTGATTCGGTCTATTTCTGGGCGTTCAGCCGCTGTGCGAGAGAACAATGAATAATTAAGGACTTCCTCTCGCCATATCGCTCCTGAAATAGAACATAATAACACAGCCAAGTGTGAACAATTAACAGACGGAGAGAGACGCTAAACACCATCAAGGCTTGCTCAGAATCTCTCAACAGACACTCAAAGGCACAATCATTCACACAATGTGGGGTTCGGTGCTGTTATCTTAGCTAATTTAAAGGTACTTATTAAATTATGCAAATTGTCAGCAGTGTGGCCTAGCAGTTAGCGCTGTGCTCCAAATGCTATCGAGCTATGATGCTAATGTGGGAGATCTGTTAGCTATATCAGGGGTTGCAGCCTACAAACATGAGAAAGAAAAAAAAATGCTTGGGTGTTTTTGGTAACACTGATCATTTTTAGTAATAATATTCAAATATTAGTACACACGCTTTCCTTTTTGTTTAAATGTAAAGTCTTAAAAATGGAGATTAAACATGTAAATATGTTTTCAAATATAATTGTTGAAAACGAATCCGGCAAAAACGCTTGTGCTAAGTTTCATAGTTTAAGTTGATTATTAGAAAACATTACTAAAGCATACATTTTTAAACCATGCACAAAAGATAATTAGTTAATGCACTGCATAAAAAGAAATAAATAAATAAAAATTGTCCAGTATGCATGATATCCAGCCCGAGTAACGCACAAAGCCTGTTTCATGGCCCTTTGCTCGGTAAAGAAAAATCACAGCAGTATATCCCCATCTCTGCCTGACCTCTCATTATAAACTGTCTCTATGCTCGCGTTCATTTATAATGCTGCATATGCCTGTCCTCAGGCACTGCATTTTTCTGCTCTCAATACTACATTGATTTCCTGTATGACTTCATCTGCTTAATACCCATCGGCTCCGGGCTCTCTCTCTCTCACAAATACACACTAATACACACTCTCTCTCTCACACACACACACACACACGTTTATGTGCCCTGTCCAATAGGTTCTTAACTCTGTGCACAGTATAATTTGATTATTTTGACACAGAATGCTCCGTACGCGCTAAATTTATTCTTAAATAAATACTCAGGAACATCAATTAATTACATTTTAGCCAATTTAGTAATTGATGTTTGTCTAAATAATAATACAATATAATATAAAAATTTATTTCAAAATATTATTGTAGTGTTTTATTATAAAAACTATTTATAAGCTTAATTTCATTGCATGTTCAATTGAGCAAGCGTCTATGACGTCATGAAAAAAGGTAGGTGGGATGCAAGTGGTGGTGCTGTGTCACTGTATGAATCGTTAATGTTAACCACAAACATTTTATAATGAATTATTAATTTACCAGGGTCATACATGAGTCTTTACCATGATTTCACAAACCTCTGCCTCACTGGTGTTGTGCTATGCAGGTTAAACAGAGCACAATGTGTTTTCCCTCGCAAATCTCACCTGTGATTGTCTGCGGGATGCATCAGTCTAATCGCAGGAGCCATGGTTCAATACAGCAGGGCGAGGTGCAGGTCCCCTTAATGAAAGAACTGACGTTTACCCGCGGACCACTGCATTCATCAGCCTACACTCTCTTCATTATGCTCCACAAAGAGCTGCCAATGAAAATGCTGCGGCTCATATATTAAACCCTGTGATTGGCTACAAGTGTATTATCAGTCTAATGTACTTCCAAATACAGAGCACAGGCCATCTATCTGCGTTGGACACATGGGAGGAGAAATATGCCTGGAATTAGGAAGCAATGTCAAGTTTTGAAAACAGGCATTTATTAGTAAAAATAAAGGTTTAACTCCCACTAGGAGTTTACCACTTCAATTCAAGGTTTAGCACCAAAACTGAGAATTATTTGTCGTTGCAAACCCTTCTTGTTTTTTTTTTTCTCAGTGAAACGCATAAGCAAATGGAAGTGTTACAGGTGGCATTTTATGTGAATTTTTACGTTTGCGATTTAACAGTAGGAGCGGAATTTTTTTTCATATTTGTGATGTGCATCCGAGCGAAACAGATTACTGTACTTGTGCGTAATCGATAGGGTGGGGGGCAGATTTTAGTGCAAGCTTAAAGTAGGTTGTGAGTAACGAGGGATTCTGATATATATCACGAGAAGCCTGTCGCAACATTTTCGTTAAACTTTTTTTATTTTTTTTTACAGTAAACATGGACATTAATAAACTTCTCAAAATTCGATCAATAAGATGCGTTTGAAAGCAGATGCTGACTTCAAAGGTGAATTGTGGCATTTGCGCATTAATAATGACTGTTTTCAAACAGGTTTCCTAATGGAGGCTGTAAGATGAGCCTGCGTTGTTGTTAGTCTGCAGGTGACTTTGTGCTTGTTTCTGCATATTAAACTCTAATAGGATTCAGTTTTCCACATTTACCTTCCTCGTCAGTGTGAGTGAAGATCTCGTGTCTTAAATGGATAAAGACAGGTTTCTAGACGTTGTGAGAAACATGAATGTATATATCATTGTTAGATGTCTGTGTCAAGATCCCTCATTACTCTTGCTCTCTATTAATGAAACATGTATGCATCAGCTAGAATGGTAATTTCCCCCCTCAAGCCAAATCATTAATAATCCTATAATAAGCTGTATTTATTTTCCTGAAAAGCTCGGTGTTACGTTTATGTTTTACTCTAGCTGTGAAGTCTCATCCATGTCCTAACCTGGCACAACACCACAAGGTTCCAGCGACAAGCACTTCTGAAAACCAAACTGAAGTGAAAATGCTGCACGGCACACACACACAAAAAAAAAAGAAAATCACAGCCAATCAGAAGATTACATCAGACGGATTACGGATGCTTCTCCAGGCGTCTTGTATTTTTGTGATTATAAAATAATACTGGAGAACCAAGTTCAGTATTTAATGTATTTAGTTGTATATTTATTATAGGATATATTAGAATATATAAAATATGTGATCTGGCCATTTGCGTTCGTCTCAGGCCTCGCCGTTTCTATTTAACCTTATTAATAACAATGTGCATTACAAATAGATGGCTCTTTATTTTAAGTCTGCGCAACGCGTTCCTTTTTGCAAATACCTGTCAGGAAAAATGACGCTTTGAGAATTATTTCATAGAAAGCTCTATAGGGATTATTGTTTAACATTTCCCAAGCTCACCAGAAAATTAGAATGATGTCATTTATTTTCTCACCCTTAAATAATACATATATAATTCTTTTTACATTATATACATATAGTATTATACAAAAATGCTATATATTATAAGAGCATTACATTATAGAAAATGATTTATATTAACCCAAGGGAGGGACATGCATGCATACAGGTTTGGGAATTTTCGGGGTGAACTATTCCTTTAAGCAATTCCTTCAGTTATGAGCTCATGTGAAGGAATGAACTTCAGCGCGCACACACACACACACACACAACCATTAAACAGCTCGTTTCATTAGCGGGCCCCAGCTTGTGAAGAGACTAATTAACATTTTTATGCAAATGAATTTCTTCTTGTCTTTCCCATGCCTAATTATTTCTGTTATTCTAATATTACTCTCACTTTGATGTACCATTTCTGTAAGTTTGATCGCGCCCTCCACCATCGGCTGTGTGTGAGAGAAAGAGTAAAACACAGAACTTACAAAAGCCGGAGCGGTAGAAATGGGTTGATTCCCCCTGCAGCGCTACGAGAAGACTTATTTCTTGACATTGGAGATTTGTAGCTGTTTGCTTGCCGTTGCGATCAGTCGCTCACTCGCACACAAACACACGTGTGCTTCTGGAGTGTCAGCTCTGAATACGGCTGTTAATATAATGATCCTTAAGGGGGAGCTGTCTCACACACACACACAAAACACTCGCCAGCGGCCCCAGAATCAGCTGTCACACACATCCTTTGTGTTATTAGATGGGTGAAAAGCCTGACTCTTCTGAATCTTTCTTCTGAGTCAAATCTTTATTTTGATTTTAGAAACGCTAAGGTTTAACCCGCCGGCTCCGGCAGTGGGCAGGTGTGCGTGTCTGCAGGTGAGTTGAGCTCCAGCGGTAGGCAGGTATATCAGAGATGGGCCGGTCTCTCTCTTTAACTTATAGCTCTGATATTCCACGGCTTCAGCTCCTAGGAGGGCACATTGGCACTGGTTTAAAAATTATACAGTGTAAAACTATCATCATGTATTTTCATAAAGATGAAATATTGCTATCTGCGCCCACTTACAAGGGTTTTATTAATGACAGGCTGTCAGGCCCGAGATGCCCTGCATATTCGCATATTAAACAGGCAGGAGCAGAAATGCTCCTTTTATTGCCTACAGACATAAATCAGTGTAACACGTCACCTCATCATTTACGCTCCCCGCGGCCAAGTCCTCTCTTATTTAAATGAATTGGCGGAGCGCTCTGATTGGTTGGGTGGCGCGCAGGCCGGTTTAGGCGGGGTGATGGGGTGACACCGTAGCAGTTTAAATTGATATACTGTTTTTCTATTAAAATTGTTCAGGCTTCCTCCACTCTGCTCCTTCATTTTTCGCTCATTCTCACACTGCTCTATTCATCTTAGCAGCTCTGAGACGACAAGATTTTCAAACGGTGTGTTATTAAATACACAAGTTAACCACTTCCAGCCACTGATGCAGTTTTTGCATTTGAAGCGAGTTACAGGTGTCAATCAATATAATATTATTGTTTTAGTAATATTCATATTAATTATGCAAAATGCTGATTGATTAATTACCTTAATGCCAGACATAAATATTTGCTTGTTTGTTCTTAACACAGCTGCACTGCTTGCGTTGCATTAATGATAAATAATATATTATGGAATATAAATTAGCAGGCATGATTAAATATGTTTTTATAATTAATCACGCTCAATAAGTGCATTCAATTAATGGCTTTAAATTAAAAAATACAAATTGTAGTTTTTGTCACGATACAGTAAATGGACAGATATTTCTGTCACACCAAGTGAACAAAAAGAACAGACATAGCCAAGTTTTTTTTCCTTGATTTCTAAAAATCCGCTGGCCGCGGATCACTCATCTGAGGCGTTTCATACATGGTAAACGCAAGAACCTCTGCTGTTAATCACGCAAACATGAGCTCTCGGTTAGTTGCCTTATATTTCTCAAACCCTGGTCTGCTCAGTTAAGGGCTTGTTTTATTATGTACAATATTCCTTGCAGTCATGAAGAACTGTTATTAATAGTGTGCTTTTACCCTCAAACCGCTCAACTTTATTAATGACTCTTTTCATTTAAATCCATCAAAGCTTGTAGCAGAG
>JAUMHP010000084.1:13703319-13716690 GCA_032361065.1 Enteromius trimaculatus
TACACAAATTTAAAAAATATTTGCGTGTATATACATTTATATTCTTAAATTAGATTTTACATATAAATAAATAATATTTAATATATAAACATATTTTTCTTAAGTATATACATGCATGTGTTTGTATTTATATATACATAATGAATACATGCATAAAGTAATATATATATAAATATATATTTTGGATGTGATTAATCGCAAATAATCGTTTGAAACATTGTTCAAAAAATCACATCCAAAATAAGTTGTTGTGTATATTATTTTATGTATATATAAATACAAACACATGCATGCATATATTTAAGAAAATTATGTTTATATATTAAATAAAAAGTGTGTCAGTCTGTAATGTTTCTTTAATCTAATTAATTACATGATGCCTTAATTAATCACAATTAATCGTAAATATGACTTTGAAAAGACCCATAAAAGATGATTTAAATATATACCTTTTGTGTTAAATGAAAACATATCAAGTAGACATTACAAATTGGATTTTTAGAAATATTTTATTTGACAAAAAAAAAAAAAAATTACATAAATATTGCTGATACAATGGCCTATACTATTGAACAAACAAACAAGAAAACAAATAAATAAAGTACCAAAGGAAAATAGAAATCAGTAATTTTAAATGATAATAATATATTGCAATATTATTATTATACTTTAATTTGATTATCAATTAAATGCAATCTTGGTAAGCAAATTTTAATTCTAATGCTTTTCATTCAAAGGAAAACATGCTAACCAGATGTCTTGAACGCTCTCCACATTATTATCATCTCATCACTCATCTTAGTCTAGCCCGCACATAACAGCTTGATCTTGAGCTCTATTCTGCTAGTTAAACAGCGTTTGTAATCCTTCTTGTGAGTGGGTGGGCGTTGGCGGGGCTACATTATAAAGGTTAACACAACTGTGTGTGAAAATAATTGCAAATTAAATCTAATTAGCGCTATCCAATCAGCGTTATGAGGACTATCTCAGCGTGATGCTGCGCTAAGCCTTTTTAATTAAGGGTAGAACAATTAGACACTATAAATTAGCAGAAGATACTTCAATTAAGACGGCACGCTCAGATTATCACAGAAACCATCAACGAACTTTCAGCCGGGCTGCGTTTGATTTTGAGGTGAATTTTACCAATAACATCTGATTGTAGAGGAGGTAAAACAACAATGACGCGAATCTGAATGACTTTCCTAATTGTTTGTGGCGCGTGCGAATGTGTGTGTACACTTTTTGTAAATTGGCTCCCGGCAGCTCGGCAGCATTAGCATGTTTGCGTCAGGGTTCGTAGACAATATTGATTACACTGATTGCTATCTGACTAACCTGTCTGTCTCCTTTAGTGGCATCGCCCTGATGCTTCGAGGAAGTGAGGGGGTTAAAGGTCGTCTGGGTTCACGAGTGTGACACCGGAGACGGATGTGTGTCTTATGAGTGAGAGAGTCGGTCGATCGAAATGAACGTTAAGTCAGGAGGGTGTTTGTCTGGATCTTGGACAGGAAAATGACCTGCAGACCAATAGAATCCCAGTGACAGGGGAAAGTGGGCCGTATTTTATCCCCCAGTCGGATCGGAAGAGAAAGATACACTGTGGAAGACATAACTCCAAATAGTGAGCGCATCAAAAGGATTTGCAATTGAAAGAAACCCCATAAAGATGTCACAAGTGAAGTCTCCTCTGTATCTAGTCTCCTGGGTCCGGTTGCATTAAAGGTTAAGACTAGTCTTAAAAGTTAGTCAGCTCAGTGTTTCTTTAAGACTGGTCAGGTTTTCTTTTCTTTTTATTCAGTTACATGAAAATGTATATTAGTCTTGGTTTTGCTTTTTGGATTCAACTGATTACTCTTGGCTGACTACTAGTTGGTCAGACTAGCTCTTAAGACACTGTCTTAACATGAAGGCTACGTTTATGCAACAGGCTCCTGGTCTCGTTTCTCCAGGAGTGTCCACCTGGAGGGCAGAGGTCCTGTAGATTCTTGCTCAGACACACTCGCCTGGACATTTCTGGTAATCTCTTAAGACGCTGATTATCTGGTTTAGGTGTTTTGATTGGCGTTGGAGTTTAACTCTGCAGAACAGTGGCCCAGGAGGAGGTATGGACATCCCTGTCCTGGACAGCGATGAAATTCAACAGAGGACCTCGGATGAAGCCTCCAACAGTTTCTCTTGAGATGCCTGTGATCTTGTTTCTTTTCTAGAGCAGTTATTTCCAGCCCCGTTTCTGAAGTACACACGACTGGACGATTTTAGGAGTTGAACTTGCTACTAACAGGCTCATGAGTATTTAGTATTCAGATCTTTTCAGTTTGAGTGTGGTAACATACAAAATCTGGGGGGATCTTCAGGACAAGGGTTACAACTGCTTCTGTAGAGTTAATATCATCTCATAATGAAGTCACCCGCACATCCATCCAAATAACCAACCAACCAACCAACCAACCATTTCATCTACAGTGTTGAATTGTGAAGCCAGAAAGTGTCCCTAATTATGCTATAATATTGTTTTGGGAGTCTTCTCCCAACACTTTAATTTTTTTCAAACTATGGATTTTAAGTTTCACCTAATTTTCCAATATTCGAAATGGCATAATAGGGACACTTTAATTCAATCATCAGTAGGCAAAAAGCTAAAAATGAGCTATAATCAAAGTGCATATTAAACTGACTTTGGGATGATAGAACAAGAACTTCCAAAATGCTTGTTTCTGGCTTAGCCTACAAAAACATCATCTCTGTAGGACTCTAGTTCACTTTTGGGTTGTAGGGGAGACTGAAGCAAACCTATGTCAACTTGTAAATTTGTTCTGATTAAACGAGCAACCTAATTTTGGATGTGATTAATCACGATTAATCAGTAAAAAGAATTAATTAAACCATATTGTTTTGCACAAAGTGAGGTAGAATGAGATCAGCGAGTGTTGCAAACCAGGTACCAACCTAAAAAAAAGTGCTGACCATCAATAACTCTTTCAGGCAGCTTACGCCGTCATCAAGTGGCTCTGCTTTCAATAGCCTGTCCAGACAGAGTTCAGCTCTAAAAGCTGCCTGTCACCGAAGGCTAAATAAAACAGTTCAGGGCAGGGGAGGTTGAGAATGGATCAAAGATCAATAAGGCCAAAAGAGACAACTCCCGTTCCTCCCCTAACAGTAAACACATGCATTTAAATCAGCCATCCACTGGCTGCCGTAACTATGACAAATGATGTTGTATGTAATTTTTTTCTATTAACATAAAGTAATATAAACTGAAGGACACTAGTCTATAGAGGGAGTTAGCAGCTAATGTTCCGTATCAGATGTGGACAATGTCAGGGCTGAATACAGATTACGTAGTGTCCTTCCAGCCCTCAGGGAATTACGCTTTGACACTGAATTGGCTGCCAAGTGTATTAGTGCAACTCACTGGTGCCAGCCATGTCTTCACTGGACTATTAACCCCTCTGCTCCGGCAACCCACAGAGTCCCGCGTCCTAACCTCGTCCTAGCCTTCACAAAGGTGCGCGTAGCCTTTAGCCTTTAACCCCGAGAAAGATTGTAAGACGGCGGAAGCGGTTCTCCGCGCTCGAAATCAAACCGGCCCTCGCTGTGTCTCAGAATAACCTCCAGATCTTCATGTTTGTCAAACAGCTTCGGCTGTCTCGTTGCGCTTTCTGTGGGTCAGACTTTGAGGTCGTGCGGCAAATTGCGAATCTGAAGGTACTGAATATTTCAGAACGCCGAAGAGATGCGTCTGCTTTTGTTTTTTTCTGGCAGTAAGGTTGACAAAGACAGGGAGGGAACAGAGAAAAGGCGGGAAAGCGGAGCGATGCGTATTAGCGATGAGTAAGTTGGGGATTGTAGCGGCGTCTCGGATGGAAATCCGTCATACGTGCCGGTGATGTGATGAATGCGGTCCTCATGAGCTTTGGCATGCTGGCAGTAGAGGAGGAGTTCTGACGCTAGAGCTCTTCTTCTTCAGTTCCTCTACACTTGAGCACTTACACTCATCTCAGGCTCCCAGAATCCATCAGTGCACCAGTGTCTCTCATGTCTACATCTGTGGGGCATCTGTGGACAGATGGTGCAGGGTTTTGACTTTGTAACAGTTAGTTCTTGGAAACTGTATTCATGCTGGTTTCATCTTGTGTGTGTGTTCAGTTATCATGAATTAATGAATTCATAACTATTGTACGGTATACCATATATTTCCACATGGCTTTTTTACGAGACTAAACAAACTTGTTCTGTTTTTATATTGTTTTGTTTTTATTTTGTTCCGTCCTCTTATTTTTGTTTTGTTTTACTTTTTGTTTTTGTCTCATTAAGATATTTGAATGAGACTTAGTTACCTTGTTTTGTTGTGTTTAGTTCGGTTTCGTTTTTGTTTGCTTTGTTTTTGTTTTATATATATATATTTTTTTTGTTGTTTTTGCTTTGTTCTTTATTTGTCATACCACATGACAATGCTGTTATTTATATTATAAAGGTTCTTATTTTAAATGAATTTATAATAAAATAGTATCTATTGACATCAGGACTGAATCACACTGGTGTTATCCCCCCAAAATATATTAAATTATTTTAATTTCAAAATAAAAAAAAACATATTAATAATATTTAAGTTATTAAATGTATGAATTGCACAAGACTGATACATGTTTTTCTTTTTCTTCTGTTCTCACTTTTCTTATCATGTTGTTGTCAATCAGTATTATGTGTTTTTTGCTGTCTGAGCACCCTGAGGGTTGCTTTTGAATCTTTTCTTTAGCGTCAGTAAAATAGTCTGTGCCACCAAGTGCCTCTAGACACGTCTCTTTCCTAACTGATGGGATACGCAATGTAAATCAGCCGGTTTTGTTTGCAAGCGTGATAGTCCAGCTGTTGCCATATTCAGAAGAGCAAAGGCTGAAACGTGACTGAAAAGATGTTCTACCGAAGACAACCGGGTGATAATAGAAGAATTGAAACAGACCTCTTGATCCGAATCTGAATTAAATGTAATTGTGAAATCCCTGCTGGTTCCTAGCTCTATGTGCACGTGTGTTTTCGCTTCGGTTCAGTCCTCACCTCTCAGATGCCCCTCTCCATTAGAGTATGTGCTAACCTTGCAACACCAGGTTGACATCCTCATTTTTCACCTGGCCACTGCCTTCTCTGCTATCCTCCGCCTCCTTGATCTTTTCATCACTCTAGATCACCTCTCCCAGTCACAACAGTAGTTACCAGAAGGACCTCTGTGGTAATTACAGTGACTTATGTTTTATATTTACATGTAATTTCAACGATTTTAAGCCATTGAATTCAAAATGTAATATTTGCTTGTGTTGTTAAATAAGCATTTAACCGGCAGCTGTGCTGTTTATGCGCTGGTTTAGGTTGCTGTTATACAGCGAGTAATGCAGCCTTTCTAAAATGTTGCCAACAAAACTATTTAAATCAATCAAAAAAACGTGATTGTTTTGGTGTCATAGCGCCAGGACGTGGCATCATGTTATGGTAAGGAACGTAACATTTCCACCAAACCTTTGTGGTATTCGACCAATCACAACGCACTGGATAGCTGGCCAATCAGAGCACACCTCACTTTTTTAGAACTGTGTGCTTTGTACAAATCAACCCGTTTCGGAAAGAGGGGCTTAGAGGAGAACAAAAATGTACAGTATGTGGAAAATAATGTTTGGTTTACTTTGTTTTGGTTATAATTTAAACAACAAAACATAAACACAAACACATCATATTATACACAAAAAAACCCTTTAATTAATTAATTTACTTATTATAATTAAAGTAAATAAATCTTGGAGAGAGAGACGAAATTAAGACACAAAAAAACTTGTATTATTATTATTATTATTATTATTATGAATCAATCAAATCAATCAAAAAACAGGAATGTAATAAATAAATTAATACATTTAATACCACCACCACTACTACTACTACTAAAAATGTTGTTGTTATTGTTATTATTATTTTACATTTATTAATTTTTTTAACCACAAGTCATTCTTAGTTTATTTGTTTATGTCCAAACAGCAAGGAAATAGCTCTCTGAATTCATTTTTAAGAATGCAAAAATTATAACTGCAAATAGTTTGAGCTGATGTTGAGACGTTCTGACAGGAAGTGATTAAACACGACGGTCAGTCTTGTTGAAGTGCTGAGGAAGCGTATACGAGCTCTTTTGAGTTTCTTTTCCTGCTCTTTTGATGTCTGTTTTTACGAGGTGATGCAACAGGGCTGATGCATATCTTCAGGACGACCTTTCACCGATAAAGAGATTCATCACCGCACATGTAAAACCAGTCTCCTCCTTACTAGGTTTCCACAATAAGTGTGTGTTCCTCTCCGAAGCCGAGCTGTTACATCATCAATCAATCAAACAGACTCCGAAAAAATCTAGCAGAAGTTCTCCCGCGTGATTAAGAGTGTGGGGCAGGCGCTTCCACAATATACTGCTTTTGTTTTGTGACTTGGGCCTTTTCATTCTGAATGTGTGTGTGATCCATCAGAGAGCTTTATGATGAATCGTGGTGTCCTTCAGGAAGTGCCCTGAGCGCTCCGACACTCGCTGTAGTCTCCCGCGTGATGGAGATGCTCGGCCCACACCGGCTGTATGCTAAATGGAGAATACATTACAGAAGTGACAGAGGACTATTTTTCTTTCCATTGTTATCATTTATGGAGGCTGAATCTGTTGAAGTTCATTGTTGGACTTCCCGGATTGACAAGGTGAAGATGTATGGACGGAGTGTTAGTGTTCTACACGTGCTTTATTTATTCATTTTCCCCTGAAGACCTCTTGTATTTACCAGAGTTTCTTACAAATGCTAAAATGTGTATCCTTTATTTGTTTGTTTATTTTCAGACCTGCAGTTAAACACTGGTGTCTGAATGTGTTGAAAACAAGTCGTATGAAGTGATTATGTAATACTTTTGGAGCATGTATACTAGACATGTAATGATTCACCACGAGCCAGTTGAAAATATGCCGATTCAAATCGGTGGAGATGCCAAACAAATCGCGATAGGATTTATACGAATGCATCTCTAAAGGGAACTGACTGTCTTTAGAAAAGTTTACGCGTTATTTTTATTTTCGTCTTGCCGCTGAACAATAAATATTAAAGTTCATGAGCCTAGCGTTGCGGTGTTTACAGCAGTAACCAAAGAAAACGCAATTTTGTCTGTTACATAAGCACCACCTACTGGCAGAGAGTGAATCTGTGTCTCAGCTCATCTACCGTTTCCGTCTCATGCAGATATTTTTTTGTATGCATAGCTTCACAAAAATGAAGTCAGACCAGATCAGTTGTTTTTGATTCAGATCACAAAATTATACAACCTAATTTAGATTAAAAACCGAGTCTCATGTACCCAGCGACTTTGTTTGGATCATGACTAAAATGCAGCAGTTGCCTCTCGTTTTAATGGAAACGGCACAGACAAAGCCTTATTTTGTTATTTTATGAAGATTTCAGAAAGACACCTGCAGTATTTTTGTCCAAGCGATACGTTTTCAGTTACTGTATAATGGTCTTAAGTAGTTGAGTGAAACGTTACACGCCTGACTCTGGTCACTGTACACTTTCACTGTATGGAAAAGAGCAGCATGAGCATTCTTCTAGATTCCTTTTGTGTTTTACCAAAGAATAATTTCCGCCAGGCATCAGACCTTGTTTGGACTTCTGTTCAGCCGGTTCATGCAGAGTTGTTTGGCCATCAGCTTTGCATTTCCATCCATCTCCCGCCCTAATGAGAATGAAATGTTGGTAGCATTGAATTATTCCGTCTGATGTTTCTTTCTGATGTCACCGGGGGAGGCTTCTTTAAAGTGCTGGACATGTTTCATCAGCGATTATGTCCTTGTCTGGACAAACCTGAATCCAGCAAACAGATGCATAAGAGGTTTTCTGGTAATGATGTACAGTCACCTGGGACCAAATTCAGAAGAGCTAAGAGAGTCCCTTTAAATGGCTATGCGCCATAAAAAGTAAAATATCTTAGCAAATGAATAAAAGTCATATGACGCAGCCATTATGACTGCCGCTATTACAGCCTGCCTTCTGCGCGAGGAATAAGTCACTCTGGGTCTTTCCCTCCTTTTGTCTAACCGTGTCCGTACATTTGAATATTCATAAAACATCCGGCGCCGAGATGATGTCAAAGTAAATTTAAAATGTCCACAGGGGACGTTTTCTATGGGGAAGATCTTGTACATCTAAAACTTCAAAGACACCCGTTAATATAAAGATCTATTATAAATGATTAATTCAATATTTATGCATATTTTAAATCTCCTAATAAATTATCATGTATGCGATTAAGTTCCACATTTATCCACAGATGCAGAGAGGGCGAGTCTTTAGTCGAAAAGTACGCACGTAATTCTCATAGGCTAAATTACATGATGTTACATGGGTTGTATTTTGACATATGATTTATCCCGCTATGAAACCGTTTTTATGCTGGCCATTATTCAATCTATAAAAACGTGTGAATTTTCTCAGAGCCCAGGTCTGATGCTGCACCGCTGGCATACAAAGTAGCCGTTCTTCATAAATCCGCGTCCTGACAGTCTATTTGAAGCAGAAGTAGATACTCTTTATGCGTGAGCTGAGGAAGTCCTAAATAACTAACCGAAGCAAAGATCGTCTCATCCCCCCCCCCCGTTTTGTATACTTCATTTTCATTTATGCATTCATGCTATATCTGAAAACACATTTGAAGTGCTTTTTAAAACATGTCTGACGTACAAAAGCTATACAAGCACTTCGGTAATTAAAAAAGTACTTGTAAATAATAAATTAAAGGAGTGGGAGAGTTTTGCATTTTGCAGTAAGAGAGGCGCAGTTTCCTGCATTACCATAATGAATCACAGAGAGCTGAGGGTCTCGTCTTCCACGTCTGGTTTGGGCATAGCAATATTCTTATTCTTCTCACTAAATTCAACACGTCAGGAATTATGGTAATGGGTTCACACATACAATGACTTCGATGCACCTTTTCTGTGACGAGCGTGTTTTTAAGTTATACATTAATACATATTTAGTTTTTTGTTTGTTTAGTGTGAGTTAAATAATTTCAGAATCGTGCTGAAAAAATACTACTGCTTCCCTTTTTATTAATATTAAAGAAAAAATGATCTAAAAGAAAGTCTTGTGCTGTGACCAATGTGCGGAGAATAAAACGAGGACGTTATCATAGTAACTATTGTACATTTTTGAGTCGTGTGGGCTTTTTGTCATACTTGTTTTTGTATGATTCAAATTGTATGGTTTTCACAAAGACATGCATGCATGAATAATCAACAACAAAAACTAATACTTACTGTATAATAATAATAATAAGCTAAGCATACACCCCTAACTCTAGACTGTGTGAAAGAATATGGGGGAGATTGTGTGAAAATACACAAATTTGCCATAATATAAAATACTTCTACTGTTACTTGTTTTACTGATTATGGAGTCTTCTCTATAACAATATTTAATATTTTACTCTATGCATGTTCCTGCATATTGGTTGCACCACATGACTTTGTATGAATATATATTAAAAATAAAATAATAAAATCAAATAAAAATCTTAACCAGTTCAAAGTCATTAATTATCTTTAAATATAAGTAAGTTATATAATATATAATTAAATAAAAAATGAACATGCTTGGCTGTAAAATGTGGTGCGACTTTCCAAAAATGTACCGGTGTTTTAGGAAATAATGATTAATATAATAATTCGTATGGTATTTGTGAAAAGCATAAATTAATAAATAGTATGTATTTTTATGAAAATAAAGATTGATTTTCATAGTTATCGCACATGACTTTGTGTCTCTACATATCAAAAATACAAGTACAAATATAATAAATAATCATGAGCTTATGCATATTTTCCCGATCATTCTGCAATAATTATTGTAGTTCTGACTCTAAAATCTGCATATGTTTTAATATTTTAATCCAGAGTCATTGCACTTTCACTCAGACCACTTGTTATGCTGGCCTGAATCTCTGCTGCAGGTTTCTGCCGGTGTGTACATTTCCTCGTATGAAAGGCCTTGTGGTGGTAAAGTGGGCCACATGCCGTCGGAACGCTATCGACTGCGGCTGAAGTGTCTCAGCTTGAATCATCCACTTAAGATCAGCGTTCTCATAGAGAGTCCCAGCGTCCCTCGGCCCAGCTCGTTATTACACCATTTAACGAGACGCACAGCACAATGCTGCCGCTCGGGCCTATGGGATCGCTGTGTACATTATCCCTCAGAAGGGCCTTACAGAAGCTGACAGGAGGATGTAATATATCTCAAAACAATGGATCCAGTTTAAGAGGCGTATTGATTCAAAGCTATCGCACCCATCATCATTACCATTATCTGCTGGAGAGATGGTCCGTCCCCACATTGCCACGCTGAAAGCCAGGGGTCCGTCCAGAGCCCCGGCGCTCGCCGGTTCCACTCGCTAACCTCCCGCACTGTTTTAATAATCCTTAAAGGTGCTGCTCGGGCTTTTAAAAGAAATGAGCTGGGTCTGAGGAGGACTTTAACAGGACATGAAGCCATTGAAACGCCGGCTATACGGCCCCGCTGACGCCCCCGGCCCCTGCGGAGCAGCTCAATACCATTTCCAACCTTTTAACTCACTCAAATTAAGTTTAGGCGTCCTTCAGGATGCCTGACTCTATTCATCCCCCATTTAGGGTCCATTGAAAAGAGCGCCACTCCCCACGCAACGGACTGCTGCGAGCAATACGATATCTATTAGATTACAGTGCCAGCACTTTGCTCTAACGGCTAGCGAGGTGGGCCGCCACGCGCAGCGATATTGTGGCTTTCATACGGGTTTAGGCGCTTTGTTATGTGAAAGGCTTTTAATATGAGGTTTTCCTAATCGGATTTGTTAAAGAGATGCTCTAGCTAATGTCGTGCATTAGAGAGACAGCTGTGGCGATGTTGAACGCTTCATGAAAAGAACGGGAAGAGGCCATGCGAAGTAAATATTGGTCAAATTGTTGCTGCGTGAATTTGAACCTGATATGAAATGATATCTTTTGTTGCCACGCTTTTTTTATGCTGTCTATTTCTTTGTTATGAAGCGAGCTCGGGTTGTTTGCTCGGGTACTCATGTAAATTAGCCCGTTTTTGTCGTAGCGTAGCAGTTAAAGGGATAGTTCACCCAAAAATGAGCGTTCGCTGAAAATAGGCTCACCCTCAGACCATCCGAGATGTTTGTTTTTCATCAGATTTGAAATAATTGATCATTATATGACTTGCTCAGTGATGCACCCTTTCCAATGAATGGGTGCCAACAGAAGGAGTTTACATTAGTTAACATTAGTCGTATTTTGTCTTAGTATTTTTTTAAAGTGATAGTTCGCCTAAAGATATTGTCATAAATTACTCATCCTCGTGTGATTCCAAGACCTTTTAACACCCAAGAAGCACAAGTCAAGCACTTTTTTTAGAGGGCTTTCACACTAGAGCTTTTGCGGAGTCAGTTCGGCACATTTAGTTGCTACTACAGAGGCTTTCTGCCTTCGGGTTGCCAAATCTCACCCAACACGGACATCAATATCAGGCTTTTAAAACACAGCCACCACCAGTGGTCCATCCTCTTTATGGGTGGCTTTCAGCGTGGCCGTGGAAAAACAGCTTGACTTGACACGGGTGATGGGTGATTTGCAAAGAGGACAAGTGCATTAGAATAAAACCTCAACGGTGATCCTTCAAGCTGTCAGCCATACATATTTCATTATTTTCATAAATCAACGAGCTGAGATGTCTCCCTCTCTCGCTCTTTCTTGAGCGACAGACTGATGGCCTCTATTCATAACAGCCCGTGGCAGAAGGTAAACTGCCTCTGCTCCGGTCATTGTTAAGTGTTAAAGATGATCTCCAGCCATCTCGCTCTTTTTCCACACTCTCTCCATCTCTGTCTCTTTTCATTGAAGGGCGTTCTTTACAGGCCCGTACCTCTGTCCCACATTAGATAAATAGAGTTATTTTTAGGAGACTGGTGTATAGGACACACCGTAGCTTCATTTTCACCTCTGTCATCACCGTTTGTTCTTGTGCTTGTTTGCTTAATCCTTGGTAACATCTTGTCAACGTCGTGTTCTGTTGTTTGATTACATAATTGTCAGTAACTTTGTTTTGCTTTACTTTACTTTTCATTGTGCGTTTGTTGACAACTGATGTACATGATAACATAAACAATAAAATAAATGTTACTGATGGTTATATAAACAGAAATGTGATTATGCCAGTATTTATTTAAGCCGCTGATGTAAACGAACACTATATTATTGAGAATGATTAACAAAAACACAATGTTACTGACATTTAAACACAACACTGTTACAAGTGTTTGTTTGTTTTTCATTTGATCACTACTGGCATTGTGTTTTGTTAGTTTGAATAGTTGTTCAAACGAACAGATTTGTTTTGTTTGTTCTGTTGTTTGCTTACATAATTGTCAGGTTTCTGGTATTTACATCATCTGTAACATTGTGTTTTGTTTAGTTTTTTTTAGAACTTGCAAGAGTTTTTTTTATTTTTAGTATGATATAAACTACATAAACACTAGAACTGACAAGTTACTGACAATTATGTCAATGAAAAAGAATAAAAAATAAATAAATGGAACAAAACACTGTTACTACTGATAATGTACACAATGTAACAAATAGTAACATTTAGCTTTTTGTCTTGTTTCATTATGTAATGAATAACATATAACACATAAGTTTGCTTATGTCAGTAATGTTTTGTTCTGTTATTTGTTTATATATTTATTGGTAACATTTTCGAACGTTCAGTTGCATTTTATCAGAAACATTTTGTTCTACTGATTACAGAGTCATGTAACGTTTTTTTTTTTTTTTTTCGTTTATATGATTGTGCATCAAAATCTTTAGACAACTAATGAAAAATATTGTGCAAACACAATGCTGCATAAATAAAAAATCCTGAACAATACTGTAAACAAATAAATGAACAAAACACAGTTTTACTAAAATTAAAATAATCAGTAAAACAAAACAGCGTTATTAATATTCATGTAAAAATACAATAATAAAATAAAACTATATTGTAGTGTTACGTTTTGTGGTTTCTTTACGTAATCACTAACATTGCGTTTTTTTCTGTTGTGCGCTTAATTTTCACTAACTCGTTTTGTTCAGTTGTTCACTTACGGAGTTGTAATTAGGGCTGGGCGATATCTATCGAGCGATATATTATGCGTGTCTCATCAGTAAAGTCGGTTCTTTGATTAGCGCTAAATCTCCATCAGCTGTCTTCAAAAGGAACGCCAGCTTATACACAGAGCCGTAGATCACTGAGAAGCTGCGCCATTGAATCACCCGCGAAACTCAACGCG
>JAUMHP010000084.1:13762578-13778927 GCA_032361065.1 Enteromius trimaculatus
TAAACACATTTCACCCAAAATTATATATATATATATATATATGTGTGTGTGTGTGTGTATATTTTATTTATGTAGTGATATTTTACTTACAATGAAATAACAGGATTGACTGAAGATTGAGCATGAAGAATGCTTCAGAGTTTATGAAATTATTGAGAAAACAGAAATATAAAATTTACCTGACAAAGGTCTAATTGATATCACTTCCTGGCTGACAGTGTATGCGTGTGGAGAAGCTAAACAGTTAATCCAGGTCTGAAGAACAGAGAAATTGTACATTTAATTTTAGTTTAAATTAACAGGACACTAATCAGTAAACTTTATGGAAAGTGTCAGCTAGGTTGAAGCAATTCTATAAAACGTCCAGACAGGTTTTTGATGAGGGGGGAATTACTCATCACTGGCAGATGTCCAAGTGATCATTGCAAGACTGTTGTCAGTTTTAGGGTGCTGAACTGTGGGTAATATGGGAAATAATTGCGTGGCACAATGACGTGTTTGCCATACATAACCGATTTACTCAAATATAACTCTCCGAATTGAAAAACACATGGCAAAGAACCAAACCACTGAACATCTTGTTACAATGATTATTTATTAAATTTAAAATATCTTTAGCACAGATTAAAAATCAGACACCTCCAACTATCATGGTCGTCATGAATTGAAAATAAACATTCCTAAAAAAACAGTCCCTCTTCCTCCGTTGGATCCATGATCTCCTTCATAGAATAGTCTCTGGTTTGGTTATAAATGTACAGGTCGTTGCATAGGGCTGAGGCAAAACTAATCGCAATACTCTTGGGAATCACTGCATGGCCATATCATAGAATATAGCAAGATACATGATATGTACAAAAAAAGTGCTGAAACAAAAGACATTTGCCTTTTGTTTGGTTGTTAGAGTCAGAAAACCAGGATACACTCTGTAATAGACTAACACAGACAGAACAAAACACTAATAAAATACACATGGTTATTCTGTGAGCATATGAAGTTTGGTTTTGAAATGTAGGGCCATTGTTTAAAATCCAGACAATTAACATTGATCCTCCTCCCTCCCCAGTATCACGTTGATATCGTGTTTGCCTCAACCCTCTTACAAAAATGTCTGAAGGATAACATGGGAAAGACACTGGGAATGACAGCCAAAGATATAATTGCTTATACCAAAATAAAAAAAAACGTAAAATAAAATAAAAAAATCACTATTTTTCACATCGGTTTATGAGATCATGTTTATTTGACCAATCGTTTTATTATCTTTTTCTCAATTCACTTTTTTTTTTTTTTTTTTTTAAGCACATGCCATATGCGTTTTGATTATAAAAGTACCTGAAACAATTGCTAGAGTGTCAGCATGCATAGCTGTTCGATATTTACAGATGTACAACACAGAGGAACCGACGGCGGATAACATGAGACCAATGATGGGAAAATTTACACCATTTTTTTCTTTACACCAACCTATTACATGCAGCAATGACAGAAAATTCAACACAACCTTTCTAGAAACAAAGGGATATTACTCTTACCCAGTAAGGTCATCACTTGCATTTTCAAGTGATTTTCTCTGCTGATTATAACGTGATGCTCTATATGCCAGATACTCTACATTGTGTTGGAGAAATGTCCGTTCGCTCTGTAGAGCGACACCAGCACGTATGGGGAAACTGGGGTACTAGTTAACAGCGAGAAAAGAAAAAAAAACACTATGCCAACTGTAAACTCTCAGCCAGCACAGGACTTTAATACTGATGGTAAAAGAGGAATTAAATCACAATTTGTACACTAGATACAGTCAGATTTTAGCAGGAGTGCATGATGGGGGCGCCATTCCTGGGTTAAACAAATAGAAGGCGTGACGCTGTAGGTCATTTCCTTTCTGGAATGTATAATGCATAATCAAAAAGAAGCACGCTAACCAAACACTACGAGCATATTTGATAATAAATAATCAATTATGCGGAGCAGGATTTTGGACCAATGAGATTTCACGATGGGCGAATCGCAGTTGCTATATCTTATTCCACCTTGTTATTTATTGCTAAAAAAAACTACTTATTTGGATCCCTATGCATGAGGTTTCATATTAAAAATTGCATTCGATACAGGAAGACATTAGTTATTTACGCACGTAAAAGTGACGAATGTACTTATTGCATGACTTCGGAGTGAATGGATGTATCTTATGTCCATGTGCGGCCTTTATTTTATTTGAAAGAGGACATATTTAAATGTTGCTCTTAGTTTTATTTACTTTGGTTTGGTTGTTAGTATTGCTGCAAAAATGGATCAGACGATTTTGGCAATTTGTGTTTAACTCGGTGGTTCCTCAACTGGTAGCTCTCAAACCATTTTTTGTTCAAATTGTGGACAGACAGGAAAAACGATGTTGGCGTCAAAGGCCGTTTGTCCGATTAAATATGTGATTTTCTTGGTAAAAGCGAGGAAAATTAGGCAGAAAACGGCCTTCCTCATCCTCATCTTTGGGAAACCATGAATTAAAGACTTTCCTTCAACAGACAGTTGTAGTCGTGTATTGGGACGCCGCTTAATGCCCAATGATAAATCTTGGGTCCTGAAGCGAAACCAGTTGATAACCACTGTTTTAACTGATCTGTAGCTCTCTCGCTATCTTGGTTTTCTGGGCTGAGCTCTTGATAAATGCGAGCAGTACCTGGTCCAGCATGTTAATGCGTTTTATCATAAAGCTTATCTGCCCAAAAGGGCCATCAGGGTCAAGTGCCAGGAGGTTCAGCATAACGGCAATAAGATCCATGTTCTCTTATTCAGTCTGACAATCCAATCTCACCATCTCCCTCAGCTAAATACACCAAAGCAGGAGGCTCATGGTTAGAAACACTATTATTGTCCTGCTGCTAACGGATAAAGGAAATGGTGTTCCAGTCTAGAGCCTCAATGGATCAATTGCAGATCTATATTTAGTGAGGATGCATCTGAGAAAGCTTGATGGGAATGTATTCAGTGTTCAAAGTTCTAATAAAGCACATGTACTAAACCCCAACTGAACAATTGAGCCGACTGTACGGCGAGCGTATCTGAGTTAAGCTGTAATTCAGATGCCGATTACTGTAATAAAGTCGCATAAGCTAACTGCTAGTTCTGCGTTAGCCCCATTCAGTTGGCGCAGCTCTAATATGGGGCTGCTGGGATTTAACCATGTGTTCTCCCTTCCACTATGAAGACTAGGCAGGCTTTGGAAATGGGCTAAAGCGCTTTTGGAAGAGGGTTCGGATTCATTTCAGTCCATTGTTTGGCTAAGGGACAGCAGCACGCTAGCCAGCGCTGAAATCACACTCCACATCCATTAGCGCTGGTAATCTCAGTCACGCTAGTCTTCACAGCGCGTCATTACAGAGGGCATTAGCAGCGCCAAGTGGTGGCTGCAGTGGAGCATGTGCGCTTGCGAGGAGTGTATTAACGTTAACTTTGAGCCGGTTGGCACTGTATTCTAATCAAGGTGAGGTGACAAGAAGGACACTAAAGAACTAGCCTCAAGTGGTTTGTTCGATACCAAGCTGGTTTTCAGTGGCCGGGCTAATTTGATTCTCTGGTTTTGGGTACTTCTCAGCTGGTCAGGACAGAAGAGCAGATGGCCAACCAGTTAAACCACCAGCTAGGTCAGGTTTTCAAGATGAGCTGAACCACCGCAGGCTGTTTTTTCCCCTTGTATGTACATGCATAAAGGTGTAAACTATTGGGACATTATGAAAATCAATACTTGCAGGCAATTTATGTGGTTTCTAAACCTTTATTCTAGGTTAGGGTTTCAGAACACATTTGTTATTCCTAATGAGCTCATCGAAAGCGAAGAGGCATTGTGGACAATTTGCTCAAGTCTAGCGGGTTCCCCTATTAGAACAGCACCTTAATAACCAGGGAAATAATTTCACCCCGCTTTGAACACTTTTTTTTTTGTGTGCATGTGACAACATTAAATGTAATTACAAGAGCAGTGAATCCATAAAGTGCATCTTTGCATATTGACTCACCGCTCGGGTTCGCTAGAGGGGTTGAGTGACATTTTCCGTCCTTTCATATTCCTAGCTTCAAATACGTATTAACTTATCACTGCACAAGCAGGTAAGACTCCAGAAAGATCCATCCTTTTGATGTCATGTTTATTGCTGCGCTTACCAAAGCAACATGCAGCATCTGTGTACTTCAAAAGACGCTCGGTCCGACACACGCAGATACAGAAAAACACACAAACTGGAGTTAAATGGGGATGAGCGCGTGAAGTTCGCTCGCTGAATTTCTGACTACAGCCTTGGCTTTCTTCCTGCGAGTTTGTGTGTGCGTGTGTATCTAACAAGCGTTCTGTCACAGTCTTTGCCAGCTTGAGCTACAGCTGTTGATTTGGCTCCTTAAATGAGCCAAAGTCTTTGTACTGTTGCGGCGCGTGTGTATTTGCGTCTGTTTAAAGAGTTGGCCGTCGGTGCACGTCCCTGTAAACGTCTGCCAGACGATCTCCTTAACGTTGCCCTGCGCTTTTTTCAGATCTGAGACGCTCCTGCACTTTTTGAAGATAAAGCAGCCATCTATTTCATGTGCGTCTCACAGAAGTTAACTTCCTGCAGGAGTTGCGTGTGAAGTAGCGCAGGACGGTTTCTTCTGTGAGAGGAGGGACATAAAAGACGAGTCTGGAAACATTTGAACCTGCACGTCAACTCTAATTCTGTCTGACATGTTTTTCTTTTCCTCTGAATCTTCATCCCTCTTTCCCCAAGACAGATAAAACCCCGGGATAGCTAACCGTCCCCGACAATTAGCTGCTAATCGGCCATGCGGAAAAGTGCAAAGCATCTGTAAGACGTGAAGAGTCATTTGTTTAAGTGTAAACAATCAAACCCGAGGGAAATGAACACTAAAAGAGGCATGACTGTGAGTGTACGTGTTGTGTATAGGAGTGGTTTTGATATTGCATGAGACCTTCATTGACATGGGAGAGGTTGGATTCCTAGGTTGACCTTTGAACCGTGGCTGAACACTGATACCACTATGATCTTGAACTAGTTGTACGACACATGATTTTTTTCCTTAAATGTTTGACTCAACCAATGGTGTGATATTGAAGACTAACTGTATTTTCAAACAATGGAAGAACGGAGGACTGTTTTACGCCATTTCACTTGTATCTGCTAGTTTGGTGCCAGAATTACACCTTGACATCTTAAAGTAATTCCAAGAACTGCTTCCTTTCTTTAAAGTTCACACTGAAAACGATTAAATCGTAATAGCAATTGGTCACCTGATTTAATCTTGCAAATGGTCTTTGTGTTTATGACTTATTAAAATGACTTCAGGTCGCTTTTGTTGCAAATCGCTGTCAGTGTGAACGGCCCTTCAGAGATTTTTATGGGGCCTGACTGTTGATGTATGCGTCACAGAGGATAGTGAGATTTGGGTACCCCTCTATTGGATATCTTTATGCTGGATCGCTTATTTAAATTCGTGTGTGTGTACATGTAGACGCCTTCTCCAGCAATGACAGAAAGTCCCCATTGACTCGGTGACATCCAGAAATCCCTTTGACATGAGATGAATGGACAGTTTTGGCAGGCTGCCCCACAGTCGTCTTTACAAGACTTCCCCAAAGCACTTCCTTTCTGCTATGTACAGTATCTACAACTATACTGTTTTTGTGTGTGTGTGTTGATCATTGTCTGTGTTTCTTGGCAGGCGTACAGGAGATATACAATAAACCTGCCAATTGAGTGCTTCTCAGTTCCAGTTTCTGAGATATTATATCCTGTTTTTCCTACTTATAGAGGAGATAACGGCAAGTGCATGTCATTGCTATTGTTGTCGCTTGGTTTTTCTGCTAACCGTTGAACCCTAGAGAAGATACAGCATTCAGACAGCCGCCTTTAAAAGCTTTTATAGAACTTGCCAAAATTGAACACTTGCACCATAAACCAGCTCATCTCTGTGGTTCCTAGACTAGTATTTGGCAAGTACCTATATGACAGCATGCAGATTGTTGACAGCCATATGTCTGATGTACACGTACAAGAAGAACTCCATTTGAAGAAGTTCAGTCTATCCCATGGTGTCTTTTGATAGTCTGTGAAACAGCCCCCCCCCCCAATCTCACGATCAGTTTTAGGGGGGAGGAAGCTTGTCTCAGATGGTTAGAGGTGTCTTTGGTATTGCCCCGACCCTTCGAAGAGCGATGCCCAGTTCTTCAGGCTCCATACAAGAACAACAGTAATTTTCTCACGTTGCTTCGTTTTATTCTGATATTTTCATTTGTGTTTCCACAGCAACAAGGAGCGGCCACTACAGTCTACTGCACCGTGGCTCCAGAGCTGGAGGGTATCGGAGGGATGTACTTCAACAACTGCTTCCGCTGCTTGCCCTCTCCGCAGGCCCAAGACCCCACGACTGCCCTCAGCCTGTGGGAACTCAGCGAGAGGCTCATCCAGGAGAGATCCACCCCCCCTCAGGTGCTCTGACCCCTCCCCCCCAAATCGGGTCACCTACATGAACGTCACATCTACGTAGAGGATTCAGGCATTAATCAATCATTGTTTGAAGGGGCAAAAAGATGAGAAGATGCAATTCTAAACTGTACAAGGACGTTGGGCAATCAAGCTTGAAGTTATCTGGGAATCGGAAACTAGAACCACACGGGCTGGGACTTCTACAGCAGATAAAGAGATGCAGAGAGACAGCGAGAGATGCAATTCAATTGCGTTTCTCTCGTTCTCAGAGGCGTAGTCACTCAATCTGGCATTAGGGTTTAACTAGGTCTAGATCACTCTATAAATGTCTCCTTAACAAGCAGTAACATTTGAGTTGTCTTTAGGGGGGGGTCTATATGGTTTAAATGGATGTTTACGGAATACAAACACTCGGAGATCAATGTCAACCTTTACGTCTGTACAGATAAAAATGTTGAATAAATGTTGTAACGGCGTAACCTACAAAGACATAATGCAGGAAATGTACAATGTGTGAGCTATTTACAAACGTGGTGTCTTCACATAGCTAAGAATAAGCTTGTATCTGTATCCTGTACACAATATACACAAGATGCTGTTCGGAAAGAATTTGAATGCTGTTGTCTTTCTTTACCCCATCTGGCTAGAGCCTCCCAACCACCTTTTATAAAACGCTGGGCTTATGTGAAGTACAATAAAACAGCATCTGGTACGAGAACCGGAGGGCCGTCAGTGGCAGAGAAAGTCCATGTGGTCTGAAAATATCTGGTGGAAGTTCCGTTTTGAATTCCTTTTATTGTCTGGACTGCATCATCAAGCATGCAGGGACGTTTCAAGGCTTTTCTAATTTGTTTCTCATTGTTGGTGAGACATCTGACTGTAAAATCAGGGTCGAGTCAGTAGAAGGGGATTGTAGGTAAGGCTGAGGAATGGCACTCAGGTTGATAAAGGGTTTCTGATTTCTCTCAATCCTCCATCGTCTTCCTCCTCCTCATCATTGTCTTCATCAGGGGTGGATTTTGGAGAGGTTGTGCTTTGTGGCAGTCTTGGAGCCGTGGGTCACCCTAAGCATTCCAGTGTTACACTGTCTGTGAAGAAAGAGAAGAAGAGATTCATTTAAAATTTTAAACAATATAACGTAATAATTTTACATGGCTGGTGAGATTAACTATATTTTAGCTGTCTTCTCTGACGGCCGATTCTCACCTACAGACAAATTCGGATAATTAGTTTTAAAAACTAAAATTGTTTCTAGGCCGCAAAACGTTTGTGTTTGGGAAATTTATATATATTGAATTTGATTCATTAATTGGATCAATTTAAGATTGTGTTTAAGTTACAAAAAAAAAAAAGAAAATAATTCAAAAATCCATATACGTTTTTATTTTTACGTAACAAGTCATATTTAACTACATTTATGTATCACATTAGCTTGATTGCGTCAAATATTGAGTTATGTCGACCTCACAGCTACTAACTTAAAAGTTGAGTGTGAATTTATTCAACAATTGAAAAGAACCAGTTAAAAATGTGTAGACATCACTACTAATAAATGATGCATGCTCAGCATACAGTACCAAACGTTTCACGCACCACTTGGATTAACAAATGCGCACATTGCCATTAACTAAATTAGGAAGGGTCTTTTACATTTCAAGCACTTCTCTTGAGATTTAAACAAAGAAAGTCTCCTTGTGCGTCATGGGGTGAGCGAGTTTCCCAGGAGTGACATGAGCTGAACCCTTCCTCGGCTTGTGTGTTTAGCGAGGCTTTGACCATGACCCGGAACAACTCCATAAACAAACGGCCTGTCACACGCATTACTCGCTCCAACAGAGTAATTGACACATCAAGAAGCCAATCATAAAGGAGTCCCGTCCCGCCCTTTCACGCTTGTGCGGCCAATGGAATCAATAACCTGGACCAGCAGACGAAAATCAAAGCCACTGGCCAGAAAATCAGACTGCTTTTCAACACAGATGCAATACGCGTCTGGTTCAGCGTGTCAAAATATAAGCTCGATCTGTTGCAAACATGTGAGAAAAGTGCAACCCCGCATGGTTGTGTAATGCTCAGAGTACATATTCTCCTGCACAAACAGGGTTGCGTAATGTACATGTAGACGGTGTACCCTTCTCAGTGCAGGTGGCCTATCTGTGTTTGCTCCCACACACGCGCACACTCTATAAAGAGACCATGACGCAATGCCAGAATTGCGCACATGGATTGGGGTACGATACAGAAAGATGGACGAGGTGTTCCTCGTACGTCCAAGGGATAAGACTGAAACTATGGCACTCATAAACAAACAAGCTCTTCCTTCTGTGTTTTCGAGTGGAGCGTGTGTGGGATTGGAGGTGGGGCGGCACTCTATTTCTGGTTCCACTCAGTCTCTTCCCCGTTCGCGCTCTCTTTCTTGTTCTATCTGTTCTCTCCAGAGAGGTAGAGAGGTCTGGGAGAGGTAGAGGCAGTAAAAGTGTCACTGTGTAATGAATGGGCCCCTGATGGAGGGGGGTGGGGGTGGGGGGGGTAGAGGAGAGACTGGTTGTTATTTGTCTGAGATTGAGGGAGGATAGCTAATGATGTGAGGCATGTAAACCTGAAGTGGCACTAAACCATTTGTGTATGTGTGGGAACCGGTGGGACCGCCCCGATCCAGGATAACGGGAGATAAAGTGGGAACACAGATGTAGTGTTTCTGGGCCAGCCAGGTGTCACATACTGTATTGTTTGCAAATGGCTGAACACAGATAGGAAAGCTTCCAGTTTCCAGCCTCAACAAGAGTACAGCTCTGCAAGGTCTCATCCAGGGGGCACTGGAACTAGAGGGATTCTTGTAGGACACATCCGCAACGTCTGATATTATGTTAGGGCTGAAGCACATTTCAAAGAGATAAAGGTGCGGCTTATCCCTGCCGTAAGGAAGAAGTCTGATGAGGGCATCTATCTCAAGATGTACCAGGAGCGGTAGATCTGCACTACATTTTGCATTGATTTCCATTTCCTACCAACCTCCCAAATGTCTATGACCTATGGAGGTTACAATAGCAAGTTTTGGGAGAATCTCAACTCTTCATCCTAGCCACATTGAGCTACTTGGCCAAGACTGACAATCGTCTGACCTACAAAAAGGGCACAGAATATTTCTAAATGTGTCTTAAATGCACCCAGAACAAACAATACCCAATAATAACATGCACTAAATGATGTTGACAGTGTGCCACAGGTGACAGGGCATCTGAGCTTTCCGCCTCAAGGTCTTCTGGAAGAACTGTTGGCTCAGTGTTGGCTTGCATCTTCTGCTCAAGCCTCTCTACCTTCAGGGAAGTCTGGGTGGCCATCATTTGGGTTTTATGACCCTTTTCTGCCTCCCCAGCAGGAGGAGCAAATGCTCAGCTGGGTCTAGACAGACGCTGGTGATACTGCTCTCCTCAAGGCATAGATTCGCATATAATAATAATAATAATAAAAAAAAACAGCTTTGCCTCCGGAGTTGAGCCAAGTTTGGCCGCAATGATGTCTTGGAAATACTAGTTGTTATCCAGACTCGCAAGAGTTTATTTGGCAAATATGCAACTACAGAGCTAAAGGGTTGCTCCACCTCAAAATTAAACATTCACCCATGTCCTTCCAAACCTATAAAAGCTCGGCTCGTCTTCAGAACACAACACTGTCAAGGCCCAGAGAAGTATGGAAGACATTGTCAAAATAGTCCATCTGCCATCACTGGTTCAATCTGAATTTAATAAAAGATACTAAAGCACGTTTTCTGTGCAAACCCCCCCCCCCCGAAAATAATCACTTTATTCAACAATTTGAGACATTTTTGGAAAGTATCTGCTGAATGCAAACTGCGTACAGTATTCTGTGTCAGCTGCAACACAAAGATATGTTGTTTTCATTCAAATTAAAGCATAAATGCATGTATCCGTGTTTGCTGGCACAGAAAAAGTACAGTGTTATTTACTTGACTGTCAATGGGACAGTCACAAACCTCCATTTCATCCAAAACCAGGTTAAGACAGACAAATAAGTAGCGGTCAATCAAAAAAAAAAAAAAATAAATTACCCAAAAAGACGCCTTTAAAGTAAAAATCCCAGAGAGATGCTGTGCAAAACCCTGCAATAATGACCAAGCGCTCTATAACCATGCATGTCCTGCCAAGAAGGCCTTTGTGTCTGAGGCACCGGAAGATTCATGAGTGGATGTTTTTCTCGTTTCTTCAACGGAGCATTATTGATCGTTGTATTGGAATCATTTGATAGTTAATCAATGTTTCTTTCTTTCAGCACGCCAGGCAAGTGCGCCGTTACTCAAAGGCCGGCCTTGATCCTGGAAACCAAAATTTATACACACCTTGCTGACACGAATCATAGTTATGTTTCACAGCAATCATACAACTACACAAATAAATCTGCTTATTAAACATGATAATGGTAATTCAATTAGGATACGCAGTACGTCTGGGTGTTATACAACATATATGGGTGTTCAAAATATATCTTAACGTTGGTCCTTTTTATCTGCTTTCCTCTCTGTGTCTAGATTGAAATAGTTATAAATAGCAGCAAAAACGCAAATACACCCGGATTTCCGAGGTATACTGTAATCTAAAGAACTCCAGAGTTACTGATACGCTGATAAGCATTATACGGTCCTGTCCAGGACAAGACAAAAGGTGACTTTCAGAGGTAAACGGATCTCCCATTGACCCCCGGTATACGTCTGCATCACTTCCTGTATGTACAGCCCTGGCTGTAACCAAAAGCCTTTCCCTGAACACTCACAATATATCCGCTTAATCTACCCCATTTACAACGACACACTCAATCTGTATCACTCTCCCGCTCCCTCTGCCTGTTTCAACAGGGGAAGAGAGGCAGCATGACATCATGTCCTGTAACAAAGCCATCATTGCAGCTGATCGTCTGCCGTTGCGTGCCTGTTCTCTGACCCGTTCGCTCGGATTCGGACACGTCCGGTTCCCGCTCCAGGATGGGCGGCACATCTGTGAAGCTGTGCCACATGCCAGGTGTTTAATATCAGCGCTGCGTGGTGCAATTACCCCGCAGAAATGAGCTTTTAATTCCGTTTTATTGGCCCAATATTGCTTCTGGTGTTTAGGTTTTTAAACATCATAATTAGTTTTGAAAAGATTGGTCGACCTCATTCTATTCCACAATACCCCATGGCTTTAAACAAAGCTCAGCGGTGGCATGGATGCAGGTTTGTGGAAACGCCTGGGTTGCGGTGAAACCCGGTTTTAATAGCGCAGGAGAGCTTTGAGACAGCTGGCTGGAGAAGCACTTATTGGTTGAATGCGCTGCTAAAAATATCGAAAAGAATGTGATTGTAGCGTTTCGGAACAATTTCAGTAACCTATTTATGCAAAGCGAACAGGAAAATGCACTGAAGGCCTTTTTTTTTTTTTTTACTTTTAATGCCATGCAATTAACTGCATTATTATTAAAACATTACATGGGAAATATTTTGATGTACACACACATGCTGTAGCTTGTTTAAAACACAAGCGCGCGCAGTAATCTTTTAATCCAAGTGGTTTATTATTCCATTGAAATGAATATTGGCTGCAGGAGAGTAATTACATCTTATTCTTAAACTTGCACTGGCTTAGTGGCCTGTGAAATGCCAAAGTGTGTGGATATTTTTTAATGAATATGATCAATCGTACGGCTCTCGGAGGAACAGATACACTCGATAGAGAGATGCGACCTGGAGAATTTATGATCCACGGCCATCCATAAACTGTCACCTCTCCGGCGCTCCAGATTAGCATGTGATTAAAATGTAGGTCAATATTTATTAAGAGCCGTTATAAAGTCAATGTTAGTTTTATGAAATGCGGCAGCTGACTGCGAGAGAAGTTTACGACTAGAGAATACATTTCTTTCGAGGTGAGACACATTTATATTCTGTTTAGTGAGTGAATCGGTTTTGGGGAAAGTTTGTGGGTGAGATTTGAAATCGTGAAAACAGCTTGCCATGTTCAGTCCAGTGGTTTATTATTTCGAAAGATGTTTTGGAGAATGTTCACGCTGCTCTTTTACATGCAGTGAAAGCAAGCGCTAAAGCTCACAAGCTCCAAAAGTGGTTCGTTTTTTAGTCTTTTCCTCACACAAATCTATAATATAGCACATAAGGTGTATGGATTCATTTCTTTTATTTCCTTTTTTTTGAACGCGACGAAATTTTTAGCACTTGAGGCCTGCTCTTTAACTGGTAATATGAACGATTAGACTGATTCTAGACAGTTTTACTGGTTTTGAGCAAGGCCTTTGAGAGATCTAAGCTGAATTCGCATCAAAAGGTCTTGCGCAAGTAGTTCCTGTCGTCAAAGAAACGTTACAGAACGCGGGGAGAGTCCCAACACACCCCAGAAAGAAGATACTAATCTGCCGTGCCCCTCTTTTCCCTTCATCTGTGTGTGTGTGTGTGACACACTTTTACGCACTCAACAGGGCAGCGCATGATGAAGTGCGCGAGCGCTCGCCTGCTATTATAAGACAATAAGATAACAAGCTCTCTTATTCATTCAGAGGAGAATTTCAAGCGGCAGAAATCAGAGTAAAGTACGGCCGCCCGAGCCGGGACATTTTTCCAAATTTATCTCCGCTGTCTCTTGACGTTTTAGTCGAAATACCGCGGGTGAAAAAGCTCTGCTTAGCGCGAGACGAGTTGACCTTGTAAACCTTGACTTATTTTGTGCGCTCTTTGTGCGGAGGAGAGAAAGGGAGGGCGGAGAGAGCAGGGGAGAAGTCGTACCTGTCATGCCTTTCAAACAGAAAGAAAAACGAGCGCTCGGCCCCGACTACAATTATTCCCTGATGTCTGGAGATTCATCAGAGAGAGCGGCCGGAAAAACTGCGGAAAGAAAAATCGAGAGTACCAGAAATCGAGCGCGGAGTGCAGAGAAAAGAGCTGGACGGCCATCGAGGAGAAAGAGAGAGAGAGAGAGAGAGAGGAGGAGGGAAAAAAGGCCAGAAGAAAGAGGATTTGTCAGTGTGCTTTAGTGGAAAGCTCACAGCTAAAGGCTGAGGTGGCAGTAATGAAACATTCATAATCGGCACAGACACGCTTCAACACACTCGCTGACACACTGTTTAAGCACTGCCGCCACTCCAAGGTCACTCACACACACACACACACACACCTGAGAACACCAAGACTGAACAGTATGAACGGGAGCGCTCAACACACACACACACACACACACACACTCCAGTCTCACCGTCATACGACTGCTTCTGAAGAGGCAACAGTTTTATGGTCAGGCACAATTGGTACAAAAAAACTTCAATGTGTTTGGCACATTAACAGACCAGTGTTCAAATCTCTATTCATTTGTATATAAGTAGTTGATGACTAACACAAATCTGAATTGGTGTTTATTACATCCAAAGCAGTATTTTCTGTGAAGCTGCTTTGTGAAGAGTTGACTGACTGGACCTGACAGGTGAAAGTAATTTCTGCCAGAAATATTTACACAAATATTATTTATTTAATGACAACTTTTGGTCATATTTGATTCGGGTATAATATTTGACTCGCTGTCAAATGTTATCGGTTTTTTTTGTCATATCACTTGTTGCCGTGCAATTATATATGAAGAGTTCAGAAGAAAAAGCCTCTAACTTCTATCTGAAATTTTAATCTAAACATCAGCATTTCTTCAGGTTCCTATGTTAAGGCTCAGTAATTTTACTCTAATTGCAATGAATAGGTATTTTCCTATGCAACTGACTTAAATTGAAATAACTCATCATAGCCTGATGAAAATGCTCATTTTAGAAGAACATTTCAGATGGCACTTTTCATATACAAGTACTTACTATATGGTTAGGGTTTGGCTTGGTTTGGTTTTGGCCAAATATAACAACAGCAATAACTGATTAAGAAGAGATAAAATGCTTTAAAAAGACGGAGCAAGCCACAACAAGACAAATTATTAGAATTTCACCTCCTTTCACCACCTTTCTTTGAACCATTTTCTTAAAAACTGAATATATAAAGTGATAAATTCTCCATAGGCATTTTATAAATATACATTTGCTAAGCTCTAGAAATGGTGCATTATGTAAATATATAATAAATGACGATGAACTGTGAAGCAGGATAGCCTGACTGAAGGAGTGCAACAGCAGTAACGGTGTTTAATTGTAAAGGTCGGAGAGAGGGCAGAAAATAGTTACGCTCAACTAAATGAAGAGACTTTTGGTGAAGAAACCTTGAATGACTTTGTAAGTGGACTTCAGGGAAATAATAAAACACTATAAAACTGTAGAATATGAGCTCTTTAAATTGGCAGTGGAAGCGGTGTTTATTTATTTCTTTTTTGAGTCTCTCTCTCTCTCCTCATTAGATCTGGTGTTCAGAGCTCCTCCAGCCGCCATGTTCTGTCTTCAAGCTCATTTTTCTCTCTTTCTAAGTTTCTGCAGTGGTCCAATCAATACCTATCAAAAGTATTACATAAATAGATTTGTCACCAGCGCATAGAGATGCAGCCATTTAAAGGAAGAGCTCACGCGCAGGTGAGCAAACTGAGACTGAATCTTTTATTTCAGGTTAATTGTAAATTTTACATACCAAATTTTATACTGAAAGTCCCAGTATATACTGTTATATACTCAGTCTTTATACTGTTGCCTCAAAAGAAATGATTGCGGCCATAAGTTATGAAATAAATACATACATAAGTTTCTATGCAAGCCCTTTTCTGCCAATAAATAAAAAGGGTAACTGCAACTTTTTATCTTAGAAATCTGACTTTTCTCAGAGAGAAAAAAAAAAAAAAAAAAATCAATAAATAAAAAATAAACAACAAATAAAATAAACACCGCTCAGCTTGAGCCCCTATTCATTTTCATTGAGTGGAAAAGAGCAGCGAGAACATTCTGCTTAACATCTCCTTTTGTGTTCCACTTCAGAAAGGTTTGAAAATCACAAGAGTGAGAAAATAATGAGACCATTTACATTTTTGCGATGAACTAACCCTTTGTTAGCTTGTTAAAACGAGATGAATGTAGTGCGATGCAATTTACCGCCAAATAATTAGCCATTCTCTCACCCGCACGAGTCTCTCTGCTCATCGCATCTTAGTCTGTTACTAAACCGTGTTATTTAACGATGTCTGTGAATAAGTCTGAGGCGTGTTTGCGTTCGGTCCTGAGGCGAACACCGTGCTCAGCAAACTGGCCTTTGAAGTGCTGAAGGCCCTCAGCGGGAGCCCTTAACTAAAGAAAACAACCCAAACAAGACTTAACAAGAACCAAACTAAAGAATTAGTTTCAGAGACAGCGGAGCTTTACAGTGTCTAATAGAAAACTAAAGCAGCTGCGACGGGACGCCTTTCTGCGATCACCCCATGCTGTAGATTAGCACCTGAAACTCAAATCACATGTGACTTCAAATCATTTATCCTCCTTTTTATTAGAACTACATCTCCTGGATATGCATATGAGAAACAAGTCGTATCAAATCATATATGGCGTGGTTTATTGTTATTGAAAGACAAATTCACAAGAGGCTGTGCGCTAAAGTGCAAGTCCTTTATGATTTTATATCAATAACAATATGTTTTAGTGGTGTCAAACTATTAATCGCGATTACTCATATCCAAAATAAGCTGTTTTTTTGTTTTTGTTTTCTTTTTTACATAATATATGGCTGTCTGTGCATTTGTATTATGTTATATTTTAATATATACATACATGTTTGTGTTTTTATATAACAAGAGATAATTTTAAAAACAATAGATTTATATTTTAAATATATTTGTATAAAAAAAGTAACTACTAGTAAATATTCTTTTAATAAAAGTAAAATAAAATAATTTCATCCAAAATAAAAGTTTTTGTTTT
>JAUMHP010000084.1:13831570-13847230 GCA_032361065.1 Enteromius trimaculatus
AACTACTGGTGGATCTTTATCATTGTAGGGTGGTTGTGTACACACACTCCCAACACACATTTCAGTCCAAACAACTTGTGCATGAGGCACCGGATGTGCATGTGGCACCCCTTTAAATAATGACTACAAACAGAATTAATTTTTACACAAACAATCAAGAACATTAAGAATGCATTAAGAAGGTAAACAGGTTTTGGTCTGGTTTTAATTAAAACACAAAAAATATTTTCCCTGATTCCAGAGTATTATATTTCTAAGTGCTCTGGTGCACATATAGAGCCAGTATTATATCAGAAGTGACATTCACAACAGGAAGAAGCCCTTAATTGAGCCATAGAGATGAGCTTCCACTGTTAAACTAATAACAGAATTTAGGCATGACTTATTATTTTAACATCCAGCCACCAGCGCAAAAACGTGCAGCCTTTAAAAAATTGCGATTTAAATGGAGTGTTTTTAAGCCTCACTGACTGGGGTGTAGACGTTTAAAGTGGTAAAATCTTTTTAAAGCTGTTCGCTCTGTGCTGCACATCTGCCACCAAACACAGACATGTAACAGATGATCAGAGGTCATTAGCTGATGCATCTGACATCAGCTTATTTATAGTGCACATCTATGCTTATTGACACATTCATCATTTTCAGCTGACCCAATCTGAGTGTTAAGAGTGTGTGTCAGAATTTTTACAGCCCTTAGCATCAGCTGGTTTTAGCTCCTGAGGCTTCATGAGCAGCTGTAAACAGTACTATGGTAACTGCAATCGGTCCCAGTTTGAGCTTGAGCCCAATCAACTCAGCTAAATCACTTACATCTGTTGTTTGAGCAGCCAGTAGGCAGGCATTATGCAAATGTCTAACATGCTAAAGTAGCTAAGTCATAGAAATGATGGCAGGACTACAAAAGAAAAGTTTCAGGCAGCTGTTTTCTGTTGGAGAGCTGAGCTCCCTTTGGTGTTGACCTTGTGCTTTCCAACTTTGCAGATCCTTTACATGCACAAACAGCTGTATTGCACATTGAAGAAAAGAACAAATGAATAAATAAATAAAAGCGTAGGTGCTCTAGAACTAAAAGGGCCAGATTTACTAAATGGGGCAAATTAGTGTTAGAGTGCAATTCTATTAAAGCACAGATGGGAGGGGAAAAGTCCTTGGGTTTTTCACTGAAGACATCTCACTTCTACTTCCACCAGTGCAATCTAGTAAGAGCAGCACAAAATACCACCTGCATTAAAGCGCACCTACAGTACTATGCATCCTACCAAAAAATGAGCTTTAATGTAAAGTGTAACACAGCCCTAAGTAAATGAAAACATCCTGCAAAGCTTTCAATCCAAAAAGTGCACCGTGTATAAAGTTATTGTGTCTCCAAAGAAAGAGTTGATTCTAAATCATTCAAAGGAGTTGTTTTTAACAGTCCCAAGCCGTTCAAAATGAAACATTAGCATATTGCACATTAGCATTAGCCATTGTTGGCGTTTTCACGTTGGTCTGAATGAAAATACAAATTCATTCTTTGCCACTAGGGCCACTTATATAGCGTTAAAAGCTCATAAACACTGCTTTAAATGAAACTGACCGATCACCAGAGGAGTTTGGAAAAATTAATTGTTGAACGAGCTGTTTGGGAGTCGTTAAACAAATAAGGTAAAAAATAAATGCATAATTATAAAAAAATTAAAGCGATTTTTGACATTGCAGTCATCCTGTTGCTTGGGGACTCCCAAAACTACAATATGAACCTTTCATAACCCAGCAATTTAAATAACGCCGCAAATTTTAGTAAATCACATTGCATGATTCATTTAAATACTCTCCTACAATACATTTACGATGGAATAAGGCGAATCACAAAAATAACTGTTCACACCTTTTCAGCATGTCTTTGGTAATCCTGACAGTTCTTTTTTTTTTTGCACTAGTGCAAGTTAATAAGTTAATAGTAAATTTAGTCTTAAATGTCAGTTTTGCTTGCTTTTACAAAATTAACTTACCTGGTTGCTAAGGTGTTCCAAGAGGTTGCTAGGGTGTTTTGGGTGCCTATTAAGAATTCTGTTACTGGCCCAAAAGTCCACCCTCAAGTCTTGATAGTATTGTGATTCCTTGATCTGGTTTGGTTCCACTTTTCAGTGGAGATCTGACCTTTCTGTAAGACACAGAGTGTCACATTTATGCCACCTAGCTCGTGACAGGATGTTTTCACTGCTTTTCATTGAACAGGATGAAGCTCATCCAAAACAAGATTCTTTTTTATTATCTGTACAAGACCTCCCATAAAAGCTGCTGACAGCTGTAACCTTAACCAGACTGACTCTTGATTAATGAGGTAAATAGCATTTGGAGTGAATACTTCACTGGATGAACCCCTTTATTTTTATTCATTCAGTGCACATCAAAGACCCTCTCTACAGCCCCTAGGACCACTGTGATCACAGACAATAGGACAGGTCCATTTAACAAGCCCAGCACATACAATTAAACTAAAGCATGTGAGGAGGGTCTACTTCAGCAGGGTGGTCTTGGTCTCCCTCTGTTTGGAGAAAAAAAAAACGTATGCAAGCACTATCTGCAATGAGAGACTTTAATAAAACATTTTAAAATCGTATAATGCTTCCAAACTATGAGTATTATTTATGATTATTACTTATAAAGTATATGTAGAAATTAGGTGCTGGGCGTCCGGCCAGAGGAGAACTGGCCCGATCTAAGTCTGGTTCTCCCAAGGTTTTTTCCCCATTCTCTCATGGATGGGTTTTGGTTCCTTGCCGCTGTCACTTCTGTGTGTATGGAGTCCTGTCTTTGCCCCACAACAATAAAATGTAACTATTAATCTCAATTTTGCTAAATAAACGGATCTGGCTCACATCAATGACATGAATGCCATTAACCAATGCTCCCCCGTGAGAGCAGACTTCTGCACCCGGTGCATCATGGGTATTTATTTAGAGTTTACTTATGTTTGTGGCATTTAAGCAAGACAGTTGCGTTTTTGTATTAATGATGTGTGTTTATGTTCAAGTTAGATTGGATGGGTGGGGGTGGGGTTCATTTGCAGCACTTTTTTATATAAAAGTGTAACAGTTACCGTCATGGAGAGAGGTGTGTAGGGGAGCGTTACATATTAAGTTGTCATGAACATGTGTTACTGTTATTTAGCCTACTATCTGCTCTCTATTTTAACTTTGAGCACCCGCCCCGCTAAACGTCTCTGCACGGCCCTGATGTGCAGTAAATAGTAGCACTGTTTGCATTACAAACCACTGTGTTCGTTCAATTGAGATTGATTCTTATTATTAATTTGGGGGTAGGATTACATAAGTTTATGCTTCTTCCTACTCCTTTTTGGACATGTACAAGTACTTTCTTTTTTATTGTGGTGCTTTTGTTCTGTTTTTTTACTATGTTTGTTTACATGTTCGAAATTTCAATTTAATTAAATTCATAATTACTATAATACGTTAAAATAACACAATAAGGCACAAAGTTTCAATATCAAGCAGCAAAAGACGTAGTTGGACGTGCATGAGACTGGAAACTATACTTAAATTAAAAAAAAAATGTGCACACCAAATTTTACGTCAAAAAAAAGAAGGACACACTACTGTATGTGTATATAAAGGCTTAATAAAGTATCATACAGTTAGCTTAGCAACATGCTAACAGCAAACACTGTTTTAATCAACTGAAAGTGATTGTTAGGTATTTGTATGCGTATTACATGCATAGATATGTATGTACAGATTCCACATTCGATTGCTATTAAATAAGATAAATAAAAATCAAAGAGTTTTAAAATGCATTAGCATTAGCATTGGTCAGCTAATTGAAATTCTAAATTGAAATTCCTGAAGAAACCGGATAACCTTTCACAGGAGAGAATGTGTGGGTTTGTGTTTTTATGTATTAACACAATATCACAGGTTTTTAAACTTAAGTATCTTTTAAATACCTTGTTAGCTAACGACTTTGTCTTGCTATATTGTTTAGCAGAGCTGTCTACTGAAGATATCAATAATTATTCAATATTTTATTAATATTTATTAATATATTATATTAAGTTTTCAATTGAGTTAAACTACAGTTGCAATACAATACACCATATGTTCGTAGAGATTCCAATACAGCTATACATATCTTTGATTATGTCACACAGTTAGCTTATAGCAAAATGCTAACACCAAACATTATCGGGATCAGTTGTAAATGAGTGTAAAGCCTATACATTTTTATGCTTAATAGAGCGTCTTTAGAGCGACTTTTGATTAGCTCCTCCCTCATCATCTTGTTCTCATGTGTATTTAAAAAGTTGTTTGTGTAAAGCGTTTCCCTTGTGTTTTCTTGCCTAGCCTTGTGTTTTGTTCGCCTGTGTACTAACCTCTGCTTTGTTTGGATTTTTACTCTATCTTTGTCTCTTTGGATATAGCTCGCCGATCGACCGACCCTTGCTTCTGTACCGGACTATTCTTGTGTTTGCCTCCACCATTCCTGTTTGCTGTTGTCTAGACCCCACCTGTATGACCATGTATTTCAATAAAGCCACACAAATGTATCCGTGCCTGTCTCTTTCGTTACAGTATAGTGACTGTTATGTGACTTTATGTGTATTAGCGTTTTACACAGTTATAGCAACATGCTAACAGCAAACACTATTGGAATTGGAAAGTTACTGGTATGTAATTTTATCCTTAGTAGCACACAGTGCACAGTTTGCTTAGAAACACTTAAGAGCAAACACCATTGTAACCAATTGCAAGTGTTAGGCATGTGCATTTTTATTCTTAATACAGTGTTAAACGGTTAGCTTAGCATCACGCTAATGCCAAACTCTAGAGTCAATTTCGTGTGAGCACTTTAAGGTGCCCTTTTTGGGTAGCGTGTGAAATGATTGCTTTTCAGTTTTAGCCTATGATATTCAGGTCTGTAGATCTGGGTTGGTTCCCCTCAGCCTGTGAGATTGTTTTCACTTGTTTTATTTTCTGCCAGACAAGAATTGTAAGCTTGTTCAGTAAGAAAAGCCGTAGCACTCCTTTTCTTGAGCAAACATTGTTTTGAGTCATCACTCACTGCAGTGCAGCATGAGTTACGTGCTGAAGTTAAACACTCAGGTGAGGGGTTTGCTCGCAAAACCACAGTCTAATATTTCTTATTACTCACAGTGTTATTATTTAGTTTACTCATTGTGTTAACTGTGACCCACTCATATAAAACTCCTTAGTGTTAGCGTGGGAAAGAACGTGCGGATGATTCATTTGGTGGAGATCGGAAGCAATGTGCCCCGCTCTGTTATTTATGTGGCACGCATCGCCACGGAGACGCTCATTAATAAACATCTCCCACCTGAGCTATTAGAGAGCAGGAGAGAGGCGAGATCTTCGGCTCTGACCCCGTCACCGCCGCCCCGCTCCGGCTACAGGACACCTCACACACTGCATCATCCCTCGCTAGCCATAAATCCACTCTCTCCTGCTAATTAGTCTGAAGCGAGGGGGGCCGCTGACAGCAGGCATGGCCGGGTCATCATGGGTAGAGCTGGGCTCAGGTGCCAACAAGGATGCTTGATCTGCCGCAGGGTTTCTAAAACCTAAGGAGTTTTTAATGTGTTTGTGGTTTGCAGCTCATTTGTGTTCTCCCATAGTAGAAAAAAATGAGCAGTGTTGGGGGGAAAACGTGCTACTAGTAAATCAGATATAAATCAGAAATCAGATTTCTTTTCAGATCTCTATTTACTCCTCTCACCGGCAGAAAATCAATAAATACAGTTGAATGCAAACAAATATTATATAAACCTGGAGTAATTAAATATATTAAATGAACCAGCAGCTGCATATGCGCAGTCATTAGCACTTCAAAGCTACGCATGTGCTTTGACTGGTCTAGCTTGAACTATAAAAATGCTATTTGAGCGTACATTCATTCCCCCATTCATTTAGATAGTACTTGGTCTTGTCTGAGCTCGCCGTAGGTGTTGCAAATATGGCGGCCGAGTGAACGGACTTATCTTAAAAGGGACTTTGGGCATATTCATTTCACTTTTGTTAAGGAAGAACCTTTTTTATATCAAAAGCTCATATCAAGCTTAAACCAGCATATGCTGTTTTTATTTTTTTGATAGGGCATTCAATAATTCTTCTCTTCCATGTCACCGTCCACCATCATTCACAAGAGTACCACAATGCATATTGTATTATTTATTTAGCAGTGAATTAAAGCTAGCATATTTATGACTATAAAGTACTGGCAACCACATCTGCTTTTATCTACCATATATTTTACACAAATTTTCCCTGTTTTTGTTTCTTTCTTTATTCTATGTGCTTGAAACTTTAACAAATGATTTGTAGGACCTTTTTTTTTTTTCTTCAAAAAGCCATATGGACAGGGAATCAAGAACCAAGCCAAACGTTGTTCTTGATAAAAAGGTTTGAACACTGGACAGTTCACATTATTGAATGTTTTATTGCCACAAAAAAATAGCAAAGATGCCAGGAAAACTAGCATTTTAACACATGGCTGATGTCCAAGTTGGTCTCACAAAGCCTGTGCTTGACTCACACTCGGCTCATGCTCGAGCTTAGCTGACCCAAACACAATAGAGCATTATGAGGCAGTGGCGCAGGAAAGAACCAGAAAAACCCGTCCCATTCAGCCCACAGAACATGTAGGTGAGTTCCAGACCAGGTCACACACACACACTTCATTCCTATCATTACAGGGACTCTCCATAGGCGCAATGATTTGTATTCTGTACAAACTGTATTTTTTTACCACCTTCCTGTAAACCTACTCCTACACAAAACATAAACTTTATGTTGGTTTAGATTTTCATAAAACTTTATTCTTTGTTTTATAAGCCAAAAAAATTCCACACAATGTCAAAATTTACTGGAGACATTTGATCCTCATAATTTAGGAAATAACATACATGTAACATCAAATATTTTGCTAGTGAAACAGACTTAAAAGTTGACCTATACTTTGCTCATGACCTTAAAAACATCCTCTACTGTTTGCCAGGAAAGAAATGTATGCCAATTTTTTTCATGCATTATGTGTTTATTAGAATTGTCAGGTAATAGTTATTTATTACAGCACTCTGCCAAGAGTTATGCAACAGCTGCCACCACTGATTTATTCACTGAACTGATTTTATTGAAACTTTCTAGCACCAGCAAAAGAACATATTTTGAATATGTTAAAAGTTAAGTCTAAAATCAAGAGTTTTCTGAAGTCCAGCGTCTTCCAAGTCTCTGCATGAAACCAAATAGCAGTTACAAACTTGAACTGCGCAGTTTTCAGAGTAATTAAATATGTTTGATAGATTAAAGCAAATGCAATTTGCTGTTTTCTTTATTTTATGCACTACAACTCGACAGGATATATAAGCAATTTTGAGTAGTACCGAGTGTGTTGACCTGAAACTAAATGAATTTTACATTGGATAAATAAATGAAGCAATCAGTGTGAAGTTTTATATACATACTACTGCTAAATAGCCAAATAATAATAATAGTTAAGAGTCTTTAAATCTTAACATTCGGTAAAAGGGAATGTCTGAGTAAAACCCTGCTGCATGAGGCTGTGAAAGTAACAAGTGTGAGTAATAAATAGTGGGCTAGAATAGCATTTGGCAGCAGCTGGCATTACATTAATGTTTCTGAAACGTTACGAGTGATTTTTTCGCTCAGACTACCCATAAGAGACCCTGTTTGGCCCGCTGCCATCGAGGGCATTTTAAAATGAGACTCAGTCCACAGGGAAAAAGATTTCATCCACTGTGTGTGTGTGTGTGTGTGTGTACGCAGAGTTGGATTCATTGATATGAAAAATATGGTGCAAAAAGTGAATTCCCACAGATGTTGATTGACATGTAAAGCAGCAACAGTAGGTTCTAGTTTCAGCAAGCCGAACTACACACAGCCACGCCTACACACACTCACACACACACACACACACACACTGCAGATGGTTTGGACAGATACACTCTCTGAGCATGAATGACTGATGTTTGGGTCCCATCCAATCTGTGTGTGTGTATGTGTGTGTGAGCCACATAGTCCCTGAAGGCGAAGCCTGTGGATCCTCTGCAGTTTTTTGTGGAGAAAATATGTGTTGTAGCAGCCACTTTAGTCCTTTAACTCCTCTTACACCTCTGCTCCTGATTAGCTGGAGGAGTTTGGAACGGCTCCAGATTGAACACTGGGATATGACTCTGTTAGACTGCGGAGATCCCATATAGTGGATGAATGTGATACGTGAATGTGGTCTATAGGGTGGAGAGAGATAGACTGATATATAATAAGAGAGGGTGTGTTTCTCAAATCACAACAAGTCTTTAGTGAAGCCTGTAATTTGTAATTGGTAAAACAATCCCAATTTTATTACACATCACACATAATTTCACTTCATTGACATGAAGATAAACTTAAACTTTAGGGAAAACAAACAAACCTAAGCTGGTGTCCCAGCCTGGCGTTTAGCTGCTCTCTGGGATCAGCCCAATCTCACGGCAATTAGCATCCAGTGTGTGACCAGCTTTAACCTGACAAGTTGAAAAGTGCAACAGAGTCTCCTGACAATTTGTAACTATTTTAGATGTCGGAAAATCTGTGGCAAAGTCGCCTCATTCATGATATTGTACAACATCCTGTCGCACTGAGAGTTAACTTAAGCGGGTGTAGCTCAAGGCTTACTTTTTATACAAATCATATGCTTTCCTACAAATCACATTTTTACCAAAATTCGTACTGCGTGAAATACTTAGATTACCCCATCAGATAGGGTTGAAAAAATGCCCAAAGGTAAAACTATAGATAAGCATTACTGGATTTAAATGGCATACAAATTAGTAAATTTAAAGAAATGCATTAATTTGGAGTGAGTACAGTAAGTAAATCACATAATTATGTCATACTCTTTGTGCATTTGGCAGGCGTTTTGAGTCTTTATTTTATTAAGTTCAGGCATTGCTATCTTACAGTGAGGCTTGTTTGTGAGATACAAAACTGTAAGACCGTGTTTTTATTATCCTTCAAAATGCACATGTGTAGTTTTTGTTTTCGTTTTCAGACAATTCAAAAAACAGCTATGGAAATGTTTTTTTCACATTTACAAGTCACCTGCCGTATGTAAAAGTCACATAATAATTCTTTAATTTATTATAACCTCAGAGAAACACCTCATGTTGTACATGGACTGCACATCCCAGGTATTAAGTATTAAGCATGCATGGATAATGGTGATAAAGATAAAGATATACAGTATCTACGTTTCCTTCAGTTAAAAATAATGGTTAGTGCAGTGGCTGTGATATATATGTAAACCTCGTCATGATTTATCGCAAGAGGAAAAAATGGCATTTAGTCGCATAGCAGCAGTTAATGGAAATACCATCATTTCCTTATAGCTTTTATTGATAATTGTAAAATATCGCTAAAGTTTTGCAATAATCTGTAATGAAAAAGTTACATCTTTGGAAGTCTGGTCTATTAAATCATCAGCTAATGTATCCACATCCCATTCCGAAACCTCAAACACTGCTTGGGGAGAAATAAGATCCATTTCTGCTACAGTCTAGTCAAGAACCCTGGATTTGTCTTCAGCTCGGAGCCACATTTGCATAAAGACATAAATAACCTTAATCCAGACCTTTAAAAGGTAAGGAAAGGTACCTGTTTCAGTGCTATACTAGAGTTGCTTTCTCCCCATTAGTGGAGTCTTGTTCATTTGGACAATAAACAGCACAAATTTGTTCCTTGGTCAGTTCACAAATCTCATCCATATTCTCGTAAAAGACTCTTGTAAGCGCTGCGTCAACACATGGCCAAGCTCAGCATGTGTGGCCACGTGGCGGCCATCTATCACCTGCTAGCATGTGAGACTGTAACAGCACACATAAACAGGGGAGATATACAATCCGCAAATGCATTTGTGTCAGCTCTCAAATACTCCCCCATCGGCCATCTGAACGGTCATTTAAAACGCGGACAGGACTGTGAACAACAGCAGCAACAATACGAGATATGAATCATATCACACAGCGGGGTGTAAACATACACAAAACCATTATTTATGGATTATGTAAGACATGCAGAGATGATTTAGGGTCTTTTCAGTATGGTGGGCTTGCATAATTGGAGACAAATGCATGTATAAACTGCATTGTTGAAATTTATATTTGAATTAACTTCTGGAGAGCCGTGTGGGTTGGGTTTATGAATGCATAACAATTCTAAAAGGGGTTCTACAGAATGATGATATGGGAAAACCTTTAAACACCACAAATAGCTAAAATAAAACCATCCATTGGCCAGTGCTTTTCCAAGTAGGATTCGGATTGTGCTATGTTTAGAGATGTAAAGAGTATAACAAATACAATACTGGAATAAAACAGCAGATACCTTACAGAAAAAAATTACTCCAACACAAGCCACCAATTTCAGTATGAGCCTTGCATCTTCTTTTGAAAGTGAACTATAAAAAAATACAGTATTTAACCGTTAAAAAACATGGTAACAACATTTTAGGTTTTAAAGTTTTAAATAAAGTTACCATAATTTCATTAACTGACATAATGTTAATATACCAATCTAGTAATTAAATCTGTTTTGTAGCTTTGAAATACTCTGATATTTCCAATGTAGACAAGTGGTGATGAGAAAGTCACAACCAAAGCCATTAAGTATGAATATATATAGAAGCTGCTCAGTGTCATTCACACAAACCCTAACCACCATTAAGGTGACTCATTAAACTGAAATATGCAATAAACATTAATTCAACCATTTTATATACAACATACAACCCTAATAAACATAACTGATAAGAGCAAAACTAAGAAGAGACATAGTTATTTCAAATAAAAACATCAAATTCAAACAACATTTAAAATGCAATGGAAGGAATTCTGGGAATGTCAGTTTATGGTTTTCCCCTGTAAATTTTACAGGAATTTAACATTAACCATTTAACAAGTTTTTATTGCAGCATTTTCACTTTTTTTACTGTTAAAATCACTGTAATTTTTTACAGTCTGATATCTGCCTCTACACTATAAACTTGGCAAAATAACAGAGAGTGGTATACTAGCAGGTGGCTAGGTCTGTAAAACAAACAATAAAAACCTACCTGGAAAGCTACTTAAAACTACGGGCAAGTGTACCTCGGAACAGAAGCTGTTTTACCAAAATCTGTAATACCAAATATTTATTTGATTTAATTAATAGAAGTTAATTGATCAATTAAATCTATTCATGACATTATTTTTGAAAGCATCCTCATTTTACGGCATTTTTACACGAGTGTCTAAAACTCTGAAAAGTACTGTAAGGTTTTTTTTTCTTCCTCTTGGAGACATTGCCACAGTTCTTCTGGATTTAGTTTTTCTCAGTTTGTTGTGTTACTTCATGTCATCCCAGACAGACTGGATGATGATCAGATCAGATCTCTGTGTAGAGCACTGGCTGTTGTCAGACTCTTTGTGCAGACAATAATCTCACTTCTTTATATCATTGCATTATATGCATTATATAACCTAGCAAACCTACAAAGTAGCCAAGAAGATGCTTGATTACTGTGTTTGGACACCGGTGAAGTAGGACAAACAAACAGTATATGATATAAACCCAACCTTATTCCTAAGATGTTGCAAAACTTAACTCCTATAATTTGTATGATTCATTGGTTGGTTGATCCTTCTTTCTTCCTCTCCAACATCATGATAAGTGGTGCTGCAAAGTTCTCTGACCTTTGAAGATCTGTAAAATGTAACACTGATAATCTGATGTGAATCTATTCCTATCTTGAAACTCTTAGTCCAGTCAAGAGTTACTCACAGAATAGGTGACTCTTCGGATTAAACCACAGAGCTGTAGTGATGTTGAAATGATGAACAGGTTGGTTAAAGCAGCTGACTGTTTGATGATGGCAATATTGAGCAGCAAAATGAGATCCTTGTCAAATGTGGTTTTAAAGAAGAGTCAAGGAGCAGCGGTGGCTTCAGAAAGTCGTTTGTCTGGGAAGTAAATGGCTCTTTTGGCATGTTGCGTCTGGTTGGTTCACGGCGGGGATTATTCTGGGAAGAGTTCACACACGCATGTGCTCGTTTTATCTGCCTCATTTCCTTTTCGGCTCTCAAAATGTCTAAATTCCAACTCTGGATAAATAAACATTAAGAGTAAATCAGTCACAACATTTGTAATGCTTGTGCCATTTCACACAGACTTTTAGCCTCGTATTATAGCCTCCCAGTTCACATGATGCAATTTATGTGTTTATGAATAACTCTAGGAATCACTTTATTTTAATGATCCCTTTAATGTTGATTAAATCTAACTCTCAGAGTTAGTAGAGTGCTAGCAGAGTATTAGTGGACTGGTAGGTTTAGGGTTAGAATAAGTTGATATGTACTTCACTTATAGTCAGTAGAGCGTCTTTTGGGAGACCATCACAATAAGCAGATATTAATTAGAAAGTGTACTAATATACTAATGAGAGTTAGTTGACATGTAGGTGCAAAGCTACTTATTGTCAACAGATTGTTCAAAAGGGACCATCAAAATAAAGTGTTATCTAATTAATTTAAACTAATAATATGCTGATTCAGAAAACAATGGTGCCACAATTGCTTAAAACGAAATTATAAAAAATAATCACACATTATAATATTTACAAAGATATTAGAGAGTAGAGCTGGATAAATGCCTGTACTATAGGAGTTCACCCAAATCAACTCACTTGGAGATTTCTGTTGATTTTACGTCTCTCTTTACTACTTCAATGAAAAAAGACTATCCACCATTGTCCTAATGTTTTGAAACTGGGATATGTGTACAAATGTGAAGAGAGATAGAACAGGAGTCATAAGTGGGATGTAACAGCTGTTTGGGGAGGATCTTTTGTTCGGTGGGATATTTATCAGCATCAGTGGGGATATCCGTTGCTTTTCATGGCCATCACACTTCTCAGGGGAAGACAGAAGGAGATCAAGAGCGAAGGGAAGGGAGAGAGAGAGAGAGAGAGAGAGAGAGAGAGAGAGAGAGAGAGAGAGAGACAGGCAGTAAAAGAGGATGAGATTAGTTTTAGTGGCCCATTTGCTGTTGTTCCTGTCAGAGCATTCCTGACCCCAGTCAAAGTGGGAACACACACACACAAACACCGAAACAAAACCATCCCGAACTAGGATACACAAAGCCATAATAAAACCGCAAGACACAATCAACTTGAAAGAAGTCTAAAATTATAATTTTATACACACGCACAGTGCTGACTCACAAATGATCTCCCTGCAGAGCTCAGTTCTGCCCTCACACTCCCTGTGTCTGAAAGCAACGTCTACATACCTGTCTGATTACACATCTGCCTGTGACGGGTCACTGAGTCTGAGTGTTTGTGTATTTGTATAAGGATAGATGCATCCTGCATTGCTCTCTTCCAGGAATTAAACACAACTGACAGACACGCACATCCATAATTACTTATCTAATGAGAACATATTGTTTCTTATTTTAATTAGCTTAATTCTCACTGATAGCTAACTATTAACTTTGATGTTTGCCTCATTGAACTCTCAATTTGCTTTTAATCGTTAGGTAGTTTTAAGTTTAGGCATAGAACTCGATCAAGGGATCAAAAATATTGTCATGCAGAATAAAGCTTTAATATGTGCATTATAAATACAACTTGTTATTAATGAGAATTGGTCCCTAAATTAAAATGTTACCATAAATAAAAATAAATAAATAAATAAATAAATGTGCTGTCAAACAATTAAGCGCAATTAAATTTTTGTTTACATAATATGTGTGTATTGTTTTTATTAATTATATATATATATATATATATATATATACATACATATGCACACACATACACACATACATACTGCATATATTTTCATATATTTTGATATGAATTACACACACACATATATTAAATATACATTGTGCACACTCATATATTACGTAAACAAAAGTTTTATTTTAGATGTGATTAATTTCAATTAATAATTTGAGAGCACTAATGTATATATATATATGTGCTGTCAATATATATATATATATATATATAAAAGTTCAATTCATGTGTAGGTATGAATAGTATGAGCCTTGTGTGTTTGTGTTTATTTGAAGGTCTTTAGGGTCGAGATCTTGTACATCTCAAGAGGTCAGAGGCCTGCCATTCATGCATTTACATCCAAATACAAAGGAATGTGGTCAAAAGTTCACACCCCAACTTATATATGCAGCACACCCAACACACAACTCAGGAGACGAGCCCAGAAAAAATCTAAATAAATGTTCTGTCATCTGAGCACCAGGATGATTTGAATCTAACCAACTTTCCAGCTGACTAACCACCCTAATAATTACCCGTAACTCACCTATCTCTCTCTCTCCTTTCCACCCCTCTCCCCATCTCTCCCTCCATGGTTTGTTCTCTTTATGCTTCGTGTCTCCAGGTTTGACCTCTGACCCCTGGTATCCTGTGAGAGGGGGTTGGGGAAAACCCTGGTTGTGTGGCAGAGAAATGTGTGTGTAGCTTTTGTGAAGTGTGTGTTGGTGCAGGTTTTGGGTTATTCCATGAGTGAAGTGGTCTTTAGGAGACTTAAGAGACCCCCGACACTCTGACACGCACACACACAGGGGGTTGGGGGTGAGTGGGCAAGAATGCAGGGAACAAACGAGGAGCCCGGCAGGAGTGCAGGAATGCAATGCATTGTGTTACAAAGACTTCCTAAACTACTAAACTAAGTAGAACCTCTCCATCTCTTTATCTCATACACACACACCTCTTCCCATAAACTCATATAGAGTCAATCTAAGTGGCATGTTGTAATTTTTGGCTTTTTATAAATGCATGTTTTGAGACTTCAGTGCCGAAGTGATATATGCCATTAAAGGACCCTCCCAAAACATTTAGGGGCAAAAAACACACACGCACAGACACAGAGGACCCTTTCTGGAAGAGAAGAGATGGTCTGTAATTAAGGTTTGCCCCACCCTCGCAGTGAAAACCTAAACCATCCAACGTACTCTCTCACACACACACACACACGCCGACATACACAGGAGAGGAGAGGAGTAGAAAAGAGTTTCCTGTAGCAGGCAGTGTGACAGGATCATGTCAACGACCGCACTTCCTTTCTGTGTGGCCTGAATCAAAGCATAGTGATTCTCAAAGAGAGGCTGTTAAGTTGTAATTACGTAAAGTGCACGGTCATCAAACAGTCAAGAGAACTCAGAATCACTCTCTAAAAACAGACTCTACTACCAACTTCTGAAAAAAATAAAAACAGTTAATATGCTTTCTTAAATCTTAAATTGGTTAATGGACATTTAATTGACATTGTAACAAGCAATGTTAGATGTTACAATCTACACTGACAGACCACATTGCACTAGATTTTGTAAGGGAACTGACTTTAACATCCAGCAAGCGTCAGAATGTTTCATTGTGTATACTTCGCCACCTACAGGAAGAAAATTAAAGTGTTGCTTCTCAACAATAGCTGATACCACATTTTTTTTTACAGCTCATATTCTTGCAAATATTTTTTTTTACAGCTCATATTCTTGCAAATATAAAAACAAAATGCACATACAGTACAAAAGTGATTTGTTTTAATTAAGTCTCTGCTCAAACCACAGGTTGCATGTTTTGATAAAA
>JAUMHP010000084.1:13861039-13872015 GCA_032361065.1 Enteromius trimaculatus
ACCCATGTCATTATACAAATTTGTGTCCTCATAAACCACATAAACCCGTCCACACACACACACACACACACACACATACATAAATGTTACATAGTGTATAGCCTTTTATAATATTTTAAATTGTATGTAACATAATATTATATACAATATTATCTCAAACTCTAGTGAGCAGTGTATATTACAAACAACTATTATTTAACAAACACAATAAAATGCACAAATTTACATTCATGAAACTACAGTATGTAACTGTAAATTTAACTTAAAACCGTAAAATCTAAAATGTTGCTACCATATTTAGTTATATACCATATATATATACACAACAATTGTTCAAAAGTATTCTATTTTAATCAACGTGATAAACGAGTTAGGTCTGATTACATTACATACTACTGTAAATTTTTTCCATGAAATGTGGAATCAGTAGTATCTACCCACTGCAAATTTTTGTGTGTTTACTTAAAGACAGATAGATAGATTTTTCCAATACCAAGCCACAAGTCAACTTGTTTAATCCAATACCAGTATAATTAAAAAAACAAAACAAAAGTAAACCCAGAGGTGCTTATGGGTAATTTTGAGCACATACCATAAGCTCCGCGCTGAGCCGCGCAGTAAAACACAAAGCTAATGTAATTATGGGAGTTTTCCAGTGCAGACGGAGGAGAGAGAGTGTGTCAAAGTAATGAATGAAAGCCAGCGTTAAATCAGCCGGAGATATTCCTCAGTCTGCCAGCTCCTCTGCTGCGAGCCAGCGCACGTGTTGACACTTTTTCCTCTGCGCCATTTAGAGCGGGTTGGCATCATTAATTGATGGTATTGCCAGTAAATTGGCAACAATGAAAAGACAAATTATGAGCAGGCGGCGCGGTATAGAAAGAGGATTTACAGTATTTGAATAATTTAGGTGGCGGTGGTTAATTTGACAGGATTGTTACTCTCAGGGAAGGCCCCGCTGCTTGAAGAATGAAGCATGCGGGGAAAAGGGCCGGGCTGCTCCGGTAATCAGCCGCTCTGCCAATCAATAAAGAAGTGCACGCTGCAAATTAAACAGTAAACTTGGTTAGGGGGTGGTAAATATTTAGAGAGAGAGACAGAAAGAGAAAGGAAGAAAGAGAGTGTCAACGAATAAATCAAGGATAGTTCAGGAGATTGAATGAAAAAGTCAGGAGCTTGTGTTGTACGCTGAGGGCTTTTCACTCTGAGTAACTTTCATGGAGGAGCCTAAATAATAATGTCACAACATTATCCAAGAGCGCTGGAACCGGAGCCCTAATGTCAAAACAATCGTTCAGTTGTTGACCTTGACAACATAAAGTGAAATTAGCTGCGGATTGTCACGGTATCGCGAATGTATGAGGGTTTATTCCAATTATGAGTTGCGGTCTATTTATAAAATCAATTTATATGCACATCTAATGCAATGGTAAACAAAGAGCGTTACTGTGGGTTAATGAACTATATTACTTGCAGAAGAATTTCCTGTGACTTTTGCTAACATCTTTTTAATTTAATGTACCTCCTCAGGCTCATCCAAACCTGTGCCATGAGTATTTAAAATACTGGATGAGTTTGAGGTTCTTCGAACAATCTGTCATACACTGTAAAACAAAAAAATCCATAAAATTTACGGTAAAAAACTGGCAGCTGTGGTTACCGAAATTTGACTATAAAAACTATGGTTGCAACATTTTCGGTTTTACTGTTTTAAGTTGCATTTACAGTTACATACTGTAGTTTCATGAATGGATATAATGTTAAGATACCAACCTACAGTATTAAAGTAGTGAAATCTGTTTTGTAGCTTTGAAATACACTGAGAAGCACCAAATGCAGGAAGTGATGAGAAAGTCACATAATGAACCAAAGCTCATCGCAAGCAGCTTTTAAATATGAACATAAATAGAAGGTGCTCAGAGTCATTCACTCAAACACTAAACACCATCATGGTGAGACTCGTTAAACTGAAATAGGCAATAAACAGTAATTTAACAACAGTACACATAACATACAACCCTAATAAACATAACACAGTTTAAGGGAATTCTGGGAATGTCACTTTATGTTTTTTCCCTGTAAATTTTGCAGAAATTTACCATTAACCATTTAACAGGTTTTTACCGTAGCATTTTCACAGTTTTTTACCATTAAAGTCACAGCCATTTTTTATCACATCCAAAATTTGTTTTGTTTACATATATATATATATAAATATATATATATATATGTGTGTGTGTGTGTTGTGTTTATTATGTAAACATATATACATGCATTGAATCACAGTTAATCGTTTGACAGCACTACTCTAAACCTAAATCGCATGAAATTAATGCAAAATTGCCAAGAACTCACCAAATTGTAAAGTTATGATTACTCATGAGTTTGTTGGCCCCATCTGTGAGGTACAGGTACCCTTCACTGCCACCAATTCAGTACTGTTCTTCAGTAAACCAGTGCCATGAGTAAAAGGAAATGTAACTTAGACATTAAAAATAGCTTATACTGAATTCAACTTTTTTTTTTTTTTTTGCGTTGTTTCTTTAAGATTGTAATATACATTAGTTTAGTCATTAAACATTCGTTTTAATTAAACATCTGGATTATATGTAACAATATACAAGTTGTTTCCATCTTGCAATCCGAGAACGATAACAACAATATTGCAATGTCCTAGAAAGCATGCGAAATACTTAACACACTGCTCTGAGCATCCATATCATCAGGTTATTAGTATTAGTAGACTGTCTTCTTAATGTCTTCTAACTCTTTATTTTGATGGGTCCACAACATACTGAATATAAAAAATGTTAAAGTATATGTCAACTTACTAACCCTAAACCTACCCTAACGTGTAGTTACTTATAGTTAGCAGTCTAAAGTGGACTATCAAAATAAAGTGTAACCAAAAAAGACCTATAGCTTTATTTTTAGTGCCAGTAATACGACTTACCATGATCCACGGCAGCAAGTCTTTCAACAGGCCAGGTACTGGTACAGAATTCACAATCTGAGCTGACAACTCGAAGTTTCATGGATTTTCTGCTTGAGTCTCTGAACCCCAACACCGGGAGGAAACCCGAAACCAACAGAGGAACCATGCCAAGACTCAAACCAGGGGCCTTCTTGGTGGAAAGTGACAGCGATACCCATCAAGCCACCGTTAATGAAAAACCCTAGGTTCAAATTGCCTTCCTTGCATTGCACCCTTGAGCAAGACACTTAACCTACAATTGCTGAAGGCAAGCCTGTATTAAGTGTATTGTAATTCACATTGGATTAATGCATCTACAGATGACTAATAACCTAACGTAACTCTTTGCCTGTTATTTTTTATATCACAAAACCCAGTTATCTCAACTTGTCAAAGCGCAGTGACATAAATCCCAAACACAAAGCAATTAAATGACAAAAATGGTGCAATGCACTACTAGTTTTTCCCAAACCCTCATCCAAAAAACTCCAGCGTGGGTCGCATTTGAGGAAGTAGGTGCTGGATATTTTCCCCTTGTCAGAGCAATTGACAGACAAGGTCTTCCAATCTGTCCCCTTTAGCACTACCTAGGGACCTTCAGTGAGAAGGACAGGGTGCGGGCCCTGGAAAATCGCACTTCTATCTTTGTTCACACTTTCCATTTCAAGGGCTATTTATCTAATAAAGTCCCTGACTCTGTCTCAGCTCACCTCTACCCGCTGCTGTGCTTCGGTTTCTACCTGGCACCTTTAATTATTTCATGCCTAGGAGACAAGTTTTAACCAGAAGTGGCAGGGAAGGTTGTCCCTGACAGCTGGAGATTATTAAAGTTAAAAAACGCAGGGCTGAGGTGTTGTAACAGGTCTCCACACCGCGCAAAATAAGGGCCGGAGTTTAATTTATTGACTGGAAGGGAACATCAAGGAGCGTCTAGTGGTGAGTGTCTCTTGAACACACATGCACACGCAGGAAGTGACAAGGGGCTGGGGGACTTCGGCAGACGTACCTGGGGAGCAGCTGTGCGCGAGGAAGGCAAACTTCACTTTACTTCTCTCAGACATGGTTTTCAACACACACACACAGATGCGCATACGAACAGCCATGCAGAAAGGTGCTTCATTAGAGCCGTGTTTTTTGGTACCGCTCAACCCCCTGGTGACACGGGCAACTGCTCGGTTTGACTCTGTCAGAAATAACAACAAAAGTGCTTGTAGCATTTCCTGTAGATAAGCGCGTTGAAGGAGGGTACTACACACAGATCATAAATTTTGAATTCAAGTCCCATCTGTGCCTCTAGACTAGCTCACGCCGTGAGACTAATGACAAACACACTCAAGCCTCAGTTAAGGCGAAAATAAATAAAAAAGTACACTTATACCAGTTTGGCAGATATACAAGCTATGGCAGCAAGACGCTGGCGTTTTTAAATGTTGCCTTCGCCTTTGTGCGGAATATATCAGAGCCGAATATGTTTGTGTTCTTCAGTTGCACAATGAGGAATGTCACAAAACCTGCCAAGAACATGTTACCCTGGAAAAATAAATGCGAAACTGTATGTAAAATTGGGTAACACTTTATTCGATAGTCCACATGTCAACTAGCAGTCATTATAGTATTAGTAGACTGTCTGCTTAATATTTTCTAGCACTTTATTTTGTTGGGTTCACACCACACTACATACTGACTATCAGACACTTCACAAGCATTTGTCAACTTATTCTACTAACCGTAAACCTACCCTAACAGTCTCCTCTGAGAGTTAGTAGACATGTGAATGAATGAGAATTAGTTGACGTGTGGTTACAAAGTTACTTTTTTGAGTTACTACAAATTAAAATTTAATTGTGTGAAAAGTTGTAGTAACAAGTGTTAATTATTCTAAAGTGTTGCCAAAAAAATACTGTAACGGTTATGGGAATTTGACTTTGTGGGGAAATATGACCCGGGCCCTTTTCATGAGATCTACCCATGAGGCAAAATATTGACATGGGTAAACATGTGGAAACTTGAGCATGCGGCGTACAGTATCGCAGGCACGCGTTTGCCCAGGGGCCAACATGTCAGTGATTTACTGACTTGGGCAGTGATCATGGCATTAACGCATTCCACATGCAATTACGAAAGCCATGGTTCCTGGAGTTAAAGTTTTATGTGTTTCTCATCCCAAACACACCTAACAACTTTTGTTTTAACTCATGCTAAACCACACTTAAAAACTGAAAGTTATGGCTCTAGTTAAATACCAAAGTAAGCTTTATCAGCAAATTAATAATTTTATTTTTTAACTAACTGCACCATTTTTCTCAAGGTCTGTCAAGCAGCTGATGTTTTAGTGATTTATTTAAAGGATTTATGAATCATGTGTAATTTGATCTATTAACACGATTCACTAATGTGTCACAACCAAACTTATTTTAGTTTTTATTTTCCCATCAGTACTATATCTAATGTATTTTAACCTAATGTGTTTTTAATCAATTTTATTTTTTTTTTCAAAGGTTTCGCATTCCGATTTGGTTTTGTTTTACAGATGTGTTATCTAATAGATTGTCAAAATTATTTTTGAATTAACTCTCGTAAAATGTAATCTCCACGTTGAAGACTGACATTTTTACGTGTAAATGGTAATCAATCTCCACGAAACCGAAATCAGTCTGGATCAATGAGCTGAAATCAATTCCTGGATCAATCAGATTTACTGAATAGAATTGTGCTGAAATATTTAATGTTTATACTTAAATATATGTTCACATTGTCATTGTTGGCCTTGGTGGAGATTTTTAATGCCACATTTTGTGAACAAAGCTCTTTATAAAATAAAGATAATTATATAATTTGAAGCATACGCATATTGTTTGATTAAAATATTTGAGCTATTTCCAAAAATAAGTATTTAGCTTTTTCTTTTTTTTTTCTTCTCTAATTACCGTGATTTTGACCACTACAGCCAAAAGAGATTGTTCAAATATTATCTGCAGAACATTTACTTGTTTTTTTTCAACCCCAGTTTAAAAGCCCCTAAATTAGGCACTCAGAATATTGGATAACATTAATGCAGCCTTTCTACAATCAAACCAATCATTAACAAACTAATTTAATACTGGCTAACATCAATGCTATAAAGGTTATGGAAATAATCACTAAATGACATACCCATTTTCACCAATACATAATATGAGATGTGAATGCCGTTCAAATCTGACTTTAAGCGCATTTCTCCCTTTTTTGTTTGTTTAAAGATTTTATTATTCTCTTTATTACAGCATTCTATTTTTGTTAACTTGAACGTATAATGCTGTTTTAAAGTCTCTATGTTGCATTAGCATCTTTAATTATGCTGTGGAATGGGCGTAGAGTTTCTCATTGTGTAAAATATCCTGTGATTACAGCTAAGAGAGGAAGTGAGAGAGAGAGAGAGCTCTATGGCCGAGTGTAATTAGATTAAATATAATTTAGTGTTATGGAGCACTGTTCAATAGGTTTCTCACTGGCTTTAATGAGCTGTCATCAGTACAATACAAATCCGTTTTTTTTCTCGGGCAAGCACAGAGTCACATCACTATATTTAATCCCCTGCAGTTAGGCTAATATTATCGGCCCATTCCCACAGCACTGATTTAGGTGTGTATAGGGGTCGTTACAGTGAAAAATAAAACACCCTCCGCACCTATTCATTTCACCCCCACCACACAGACAACTAACCTAATCTGACTCAACTGCGCATTTAATATGGCAACTTTATGAGGGTAGTTTATTCAAAAACATGTATACTGAATGAGTCGATTGCTGTAAGTCCAGTGCTTATTCATAAAATGCTACCAGATGTGTGTAAATGAAGAGAGAGCGCGCTGCGGATGTTCAGAAACCAGCTGGAAGCAGTTTGTATATATATATATATATATATATATATATATACAAACATGCATGTACATATCTAAGAAAAAATATATGATAAATATGATAAATATATGAAAAATATGTTTATGTATTAAATAGTACTTATTTATCATATAAGTGACATTAATTTTATTATAGATGTAATTATTAGTAAAATATATATTGTATGTGGGCTTATATACACAAAAAAAAACCAACAAAACATATATTATGCAAACAATATTTTTTTGTATGCGATTAATCACGATTAATCGTTTGGCAGCACTAGTATACTGTTAATATAATGACACAGTATTAAAAGACATGAAAGTTAAATACATAAATTGCAAAGTTTTCAAAACAACAACAAAAACTTAAGGTTTACAAAACAGGAAGTGTTGCAAACAGTACACGATACCAAGCACCCAAAGACCATGGGGCCAGCTAGATAGTCACTATGTTAAGACTGGAGCTAATTTGATCAACTAGCAGTTAGACAAGAGGTAATCAGTCTTACTTTAACGAGTCCAATTAAGCTAAGCTACCGTTTTGACATTCACTTTAAAAAAAGTTATGACCAGTCTTTAAGAAAACAAATTAGATGACTATATTTTTAAGACTAGTCTAAGCAGTTTATGCAACCTCCCCCAGATCATAAGCATTAGACAGGTGAGGTCAGACTTACAGGTGCTACTTAAATGGTTGCCAAAAGTTAATCTCACCCAGTCCAATCCTGCAGGAAAATGTGTCTTTAGAAGTCATTCAGTATCATACAAATTTGTTTGATGTGATTGGTCTTAAAATGAATGATTTGATGATAAAAATAGGACTCTTCATCTAGGACTTCAGCTGTCACAGGTAAGTATTTATGCACAACTCAAAAGAATGGCTTTCAGCCAAAACACAAACTGAAAATCCAAAACAAGCTAAGCCAGACTTATCTTAAATGTCCTTCTTTCCAATCTCTTGTATGTAGGATGACCATGACTGACAGGTCGGTTGAGACCAGCATGGGAAGCTTGCAACCTCAAGACCAGACACTGAGTGTTTGGAGTAAGCGGTAAGTGGATGCAGGTGTGAGTGATAAGGAGTGCAGGTGAGTAGCAAGGGGGATGCTGGGAGATGTAGTGTGTTGAGGTAACTAAGGTTCCTGGACTGGAGTTGGCTGTGACAATAATGCTCTTTATAATGCATTGTACAATCTCATGAATAATTGTAAATGCAGGTAATACATTATAAAACCAAAAATCAATTGCTTGTTACACTCGGCATATTACATTTGGTTATAGTTATTTACAAGATATATTACACCACTCAGTTATAATGTATTATACCATTTAATAACACTTTATAATGCATCATACATAAAGGCTTTTAGTAAAATTCTTATGAGAAATAAAATGTTGTCCCACCTAAAATCCTTTGGATTTTTGTGCAAAAACTTTATTTATTCTGTATTTGGCTGCATGGATATTTTATTGTCCTTTGAGCCCAGAGAAAAGGATTTGAGCAAAGCGACATAATAAGGCTGGAATGCCAATGACAACATGGTGAATATACAGTAGTACGTTGTTTTATACATAGAACACATGTTTTCAGTGCTTGCCAAATTATAAGTACCTACTCAGTGAGCATGTGATTTTGGATGCAGTCATGGTGTTTTCAGTAAAGCTCCTTGCACACTGACTCCTAAATTTTTGTATGCGTTTTATTTTTTAATTTCTTCATATTGGTCATCCTTTCCTATCAAAATGATTGCTACGGATGTGAAAACATAGAAAATCAACTATGATCCAAATTATTTATGTCGGATGAAAGTTTCAGAGGTAGTGTGTAAACATGACTTACACAGCAAGAGGTCGTATTTATTTATGTGCGGACACTTTCGAACTCGGTTTGCATGCTAATCACTAGCAAATCTTAAGCTAACATATGAGTTAGCCTAAGTCATATAATCATGTTACACCAGCCTAAGCTGATTTTGTGGTTGAAACTGCCAAGCTTGTGGTTAGCTGGCTTAGTTGGGAGGACAGCTGGTCTCCAATCAAGGCTTATATTAAAATGCTGTTTAATTATTACTTACCTATTTATGCAATCAGCTACAGAAGTGACAGACACATGCAAGGATTTCAACATTTCAAGGTCCGAACCTGGAATCAAATCAACAAAACGAAACACTACATTGTAACATTTCTGTAAAAGCAAAAATACATGATTTCAGCTCAGTTTGAGAAACCCTGCTCTGAGGTAAAAACACATAAGTGATAGCATAATAGCTGCTGGAAATCCGTATTATGGTAATTCTGAAGTAAGGAGGAAGAGGTGGGTAAAGGTAGCACGCTCTGCAGTGCAGTTGGTGTGCCAAGAAAGTCAAATCAGTGACAGCCTTTTGATGGTAAATCTCCTATGTGAAAGCGAGAGTGGACCCTTCACCAGAGTGTCTAACTAATCGTCATCTTCGTCCAATCAGCTGTCATCTCCCTCCTCGTCGGTCTTAAGAGAGCCTGAACCCCACGCCTGTAGTCAAATTGCTCAGCTTCACCGGACTGTCCAATTACATCTAATTGTTATCAGTAGGGGGGGTGCTGGTGCTGGTACTGTACCGGCTGACAGCGGGGCTTATCTCGAACCGCTGCTGTCATGTTCTGCAAATGCCCCCCCCAGCCCACCTCTCACCAGCACATCACTTCCCCGTCCTCCCCACCCCCAAGATCCTAAACTTCCACTGCTCTCCAGTGCACCGCTGAACACTTGGATGGGAGAGAGACAGTGATCTAATTGAAGAGCTCTAATGACAGGGTTTTGCATAGAGCATCACTGTCAGAATGAAGGCTCTCTCATATTAGGCTCTGTCTACATTTAGAGCGTCTCTTCTATTGTTCCTGTGACTGCTGTCTTGAGACACTTTGTTTTAAAGAAACGCTTTGAGAATGGAAAACAGAAAATTACAATTCAAGTCAAATTAAAAACGAAAAGAAGAGGAGAAGCCGTATCAGGCAAAATGAAATACGAGATAATCCCTAACTTGTGAGCGATACCTTAGACGCTGGAGGAAATGTATAGGGAGAAGCTGTCATGGCTGTTAGAGTGGAAGTACCAACCTGGAAGTCATTTACAAGAACCAAGACAGTTGGTTTACTCCAAAAACTACATGTCCTTATTAAAAGGTTACTTCACCCCAAAATGAAAATTTGGTCATTAATTACTTACCCCCATGTTGTTTCAAACCTTTAAAAGCTTGTTTGTCTTCGGAACGCAATTTAAGATATTTTGGATGAAAACCAGGAGGCTTGTCACTGTCCCATTGACTGCCAAACAAATACCACTGTCAAAAATAGTCAAAATAGTATTTGCAATCAGCGGTTTAACCATAACCTTAAGGCCGGGACACACCAGTCCAAAACCAACCAACAAGGGGTGACGAGAGCCGACGATGTTGTCGCCATAATTTACTTACTTGTTTTCATTTCTTTTGCTTTAAAGCTCAGTTGCAAAATTAGGCATCTAATCAGAGATCTCACTTTCCCCGTCAGCCCCAACGACAAAATTCTGACCATCGCCGCCAACGGGCCATTGTTGAGAGCCAGCGGACGGCGTGTCCCAGCCTTCGTAAAGCAATGAGAATACTATTTGTACGCAAATAATTTGTCTCTGTATCTCTCTGTGTCACCATAGTGCCATTTTGGAGAATATCTGCTGGATGCAAACTGTGTACGCTTTTTGTCAAATTGTTGAATAAAGCTGTTCTTTTCTTTGCGTACAAAAATGATTCTCGTTGTTTCGTGAAGTACAGATTGAACAACGTCTTTCATACTTTTCTGGATCTTGACAATATAAATTACTTGGCAGTCAATGGGACAGTCACAAGCCTCCCGCATCCAAATATCTTAAATTGTGTTCTGAAGACAAGTAAATCATCTATGGGTTTGAACAACATGCGGGTAAATGAATAATGATGTTCAATTTTGGGTGGAGCAACCCTTTAACTACACCTGCATGAGTTTATCAGGATTTGCACTGTTGATTGATACCACTGCTGATTTACTATATCTTGTTTATATCATGTCCATAACACAAACAATGTCAAACTTAATTCACTCCAAAGTTTTGTATTTGAAGTCAGGTG
>JAUMHP010000084.1:13880835-13897350 GCA_032361065.1 Enteromius trimaculatus
ACTATGATGTGCACAAATGACTAAATGTTGTGGAGGTTGAACTAATAGTTATGAGAATTTTAATTCTGATCTGAGAATCGCACCAAAGCCGCTGAGAAAAACTGTAAAATTGCAAATATGCCAGTTGGAAATCGTCAATTTTGCGAAAACTCTCAAATTTTAGAAAACGTTTTTTACGCTCGCATGAGGTAGTTTTTTAGGCAATTCGAAATAGGCATTATTCGCAAAAGTACAATGGATACGGGTTTTACGCATTTACAGGTCACATGGTGTATGTAAAAAGTCATATGATCCTTCTTCAATGTACTATAACCTCCAAGAAGCACGTAAACATGCATATGCCTTCTTTTTTATAAATATATCCAAAATCCGTCAAATCTCGCCAAAACCCACTCCAATCACACTTATCGTTTACGTTTTAGTCATTACATTGGTTAACAGAAACGCTGTCATTTCACAATACTTTTTTAGCGAGATTTCTAAGTTTTGCGCAAAACTGTAACGAAAACGCAGCTGGAGTGATTTTGCGTTATTACCTTAACACTTCTTCGTATCCATCATAAAATGTGTACACAGCAGCAAACGAATGCTGCCCCAAATAGTCCAGCAGCGTAAAAACAGTGTGATTCGACCAATTCAGAAAATCACACCGTGTGAACTTTTAGAAAATTAAACTAGAGATTTTAGCTGTTACATGAAAATAAGGATACTTTATTGCCCTATTATGCACTTAAATGTTATTTTTCTGGCTGAGTTCTGATCTGGAGGAGAAGGATTTGATTTTTTGTCAGCAATCCTGGAACAGTTTGGCCACTTTTATTAAACAAGTTCCAATGTAGAGACTGCAAAAGACACTCTTTTTAATGGGCTAATAGGTGCTGATGAGAATTGTGAAGGGACAGATGCTTATTTGCTGTTGCTCATAGACAATAGATGAGTGCTGATTGGTATCATCTGATAGGTTGGTACTTTTGGGTGGGTTTTGACATGTGTACTGATCGGCAGGTGCTATGATTAAGCAGTGATAGATTCCTGAGACTTTGGGGCTCGACTTCATTTAAAATTAAAACGACTGCCACATTCACCCCATCTGTGAATCAAAAGGGCAAAAGCAGCCACTTTAAGCTGTCAGAGAGGAAGATGGATGAGCAGTCTGCTGCTCCACCGCACTAGAAGTGTTACTGAGAAACGTGTGAGTTCACACCATGTTTCAACTCACTTAACTTCACAAACAAATCATGTACATCTTAAAATGCCATAATCATCATACTTCAGTGCAATCAACATGATTCAGAGAGTATTTTTAAAAGATATAATGACGTCACCACTAAACATCAGTGTCTCTTCTGAAAAGCTTTTGTCAGGGTCGAATCCTCCCCCTTGTTTGAGCAAACTGATACAAAGTCATTAGAAATGCACATTACACGACAACTACTGCATATTAACAACACTCAGGAGCCAATTAATCATTATGGCATCAATATCTAATTAACATAAAATTATTCTCTTTTTAAAAGTCCATGTTGGAGGTGACAGGGTTACCTCGTCGATAATGCAAATGATCCATTAGCTAGACAGAGTCCAGACAGAGCTCACAAAAACACTGCTTTTAAGCACACATTTGAGCCCTAAGATGTCAGTATTTTTTCACAACCATATTTTCTTACCATTTTATGCTTTGATAATATTTAAAAAAATAAAATAATACTAATAATAATATATATACACTATAACTCAAAATTGTGTATTGTAAATATGTTTCTTATGCTCATCAAGGCTGCATTTATTAGATTAAAAATCTATGTATCTTTGTATCACAGTTATTTTAATTTGAAAAAAAAAAAAATCACAATAATACCGTTTTCTTCTAGATTTTTAATCTTTGATGCCTTGATGAGCATAAGAAACGTCTTAAAAAACCATCAAATATCTTACTGACCCCAAATGTTTAAACGGTAGTACTGTAGAGACATACACATAAGTTTACATACCCCTTGCAGAATGTACAAAATGTTCATAACTGAAACAAAATAAAGAGAGATCATGAAAAGTCCAAGTTATTTTTCATTTAGTACTATCCTGAACAGTTTACATTTACTCCACAAGACAAAATAATAACTGCATTGATAAAAATGACACCGTTCAAAAGTTTACTTAACTTAAGTTATACTATGTGTCATTTTTCTTTACAATCCACGACTGTTTTAATATTTTGTGCTAGCTGTTCAGGAGTCCCTTGTTTGTCCTGAACAGTTAAAATATGCCCGCTTTTCTTCAGAAAAATCCTTCAATTCCCACAAATACTGTGGCTTTTTAATGTTTATGTGCATTTGGACCCTTTCCAAAGTGACTGTATGATTTTGAGATCCATCTTTTCACACTGAGGACAACTGAGGGACTCATATGCAACTGTTACAGAAAGCACGAATGCTCACTGATGCTCCAGAAGGAAGCACAATGCATTAAGAGTCAGGGGTTGAAAACTTTGATTTTGAACATAATGGTAACATTTTCATGTTCTTCATGTTCAAAAGTTTTCACCCCCCTGCCCTTAAGGACGTGTTTTCTTCTGGAGCATCAGTGAGCGTTTGAGCCTTCTGTAATAGTTATACATATTTAAATATACACACATATATATACAGGCTCTCAAGAAAAGTTAATTTTTTACAGTAAGTAAGTTGTTAGCTGTTGTTAAACATGTACAATATTACTTACAAATATTGTAAATATACACCCCTAGTCCTACTTATGTAAGTGCTAATGTGGTATTAGAAGTTTCCTAGAGACCCATACTGGAATTGATGAGTTACTGCATCACCTTACCCCTACATTCCCTCATTTTATCACACCACTGCCCGCCATCTCAGTTTGTTCTGGAGTCTGAGCGACAGGCAAGATTGCAGCTTAATACCAAACATGAAAAGGGTTTCCCAAGTTCAAGACTCCTCATTGATTAGCCCTTCCTCTCTCTCACTCCCCTCTCCTCATATTATCTTCAGTTCTGCCGGCCGATCCAGTCCCTGCAGAAAACGCTATTGATCGCCGTGTCTGAACAAGACGAGCAGAAGATCCTCAACGGCTTTTGGAAAATGTCAATGCCGGTTAAAAGTCATGGCGTAGATAACGATGACACACGTTATCAAGAACAACTTTTTATCATCTTTTATTGTCTTTTAGCAAGGAGCTGAATTGAATAGTGATACAGTATCACAATTTAACTTTGAATGGAATGTTTATTTTATTGTGTGAACTTTTTTTTTATGTTTATTTTTGTAAATATTACAGTGAATCATGGTGTGTCCAAAAAATGGGACAGATTTTACAGTTTTGCTCAGTTGACCATTCCTTAATTTATCCCTTCATTCCCCTTTTTTCCTTCCACATATTAGTCTCTACACGCACAGTTCAAATGCTATACTCCCAAATTCACCCCACACTCTTAGGCTGTTTCTGAGATCGACTCACTATACCCTCATTTGCTATTCCCTACATTACCCACTAATGTAGTAGGAGTGAATGAAAATGAGTGAGCGACTTCGGAGTGCACCCGAAGTGCTGCAGGCATTATCTTCTAGTGAGGCATAGCATTTCCTTCATGTGATCCTCACAGCGTGCGGGTATTGTCTAAAAATTACACGTTAAGTGTACTTTGGTATGCTTGTCCTTTCAAAAAATACTCTATAAAAGTATAAGGGTGATTTCAGACACAACCAGTCTTAATTGATCTCTGCACTTTCTACTCCCAATGAATCCGTCATTATTCATTCTCCATACCCTAACCCAGGGTTTTCAATTGGAGGGCTCCTGGAGGGCAGTTGTCTTGCAGAGTTTAGCTTCAACCCCAAACAAATTCACAGTAAATTCTTTTTGATTAGCTTGTTCGTGTGTGTACTGTAGGGTTTGAGTTAAACTATGATGCCCGAGACCATAGGTGAAGAGCCTTTCCGATACTAACAACCCTACTTCACCCTACAGAGTCGTAGTCATCTGTTCAATCCCAGTTTCCATTATGCTCACGGCATTTCATTTAATCTCACCCCATGTACTCTTTGTTAACACACTCCCACTTAATCTCAATACTCCCAATTTACCTTCTACAGTCTCAGTTAATCTGTACGCTCTCAGTTTACCTATTATACTTCCAGTTTACCCTACCTGGTCACATGGCATAAACACACATGGGAGATCTTTTAAGCGAGACATGAAATATGTACCAATAAATACATATCAGTTATCAAAAGAAATTAACACTAGAGGCAGTAAAATTATGACACCTTTTATTGCCTTTTTCACACAGATTTATAGTTTCGATTAATAAAGCATAATTCTTCTACCTGAAGAATATCCTGTTATGACTTCAAAACAATATTAACGTGCTGGGTGATATGAAAACTGATGCTTTTGAAGGTTAGCATCACACGTATACATCAAATCGATGGGTTTTCATAGACAGGTTTGTTCGGTAGCTCACGGAGTACATGAGAGGATGTACTTGAGAGGAGAGGAGCTCTGATTCGATCCTGTGTAAATACGCTTCAACAAAACAGTTCAAATCTGTGTAAAAGGAAGTTGAAATGACACGGTTGCATCAACAAATGTTTTTTTATATCAGTTTTTGTAGTTGTTAACACTATCGGGTTGGTTTAGGGTTGGATTTGGTGTAGGGCATATTTCCGACATGATGAGCCAACACCGTGTCATGTCCATGTCGTACGTATAACCCCAGTGATGGGTAGGTTTTTAAGGGCGGGGATAGGTGTAACTCATTCGTACGTTTTCCTACGAACTGGCAACTCGTAAAATGTGTACGATTTAGCTAAAAGTGAGGTTGTATGAATTAGCACTAATTAGCCATTTCATAAATGATGTACGAATTGCCATGAGATCAGGCTGGTAGAGAATTAACTTTTATCAACAGTCCATAGATGTTTCAATTCTGAACTGCCACAATACATACCTATATCAACGTAATAAAGCCTTTGTAATAAAAGTAATAAAACCTTGTGTTTTAGCACCACATTTCTCTTTGAAACTGAGGTGAAATGTGCAGCAAGGTATGTACAAACGGTGTTGTGCAAAAAGTGCACATACATATTTTTATGAGACCAGGTTGAATTTACGTTATACAATATCAGATGATCTATTTTTTCTTTTTTTTAATGTTGCATTGCACAGTGCCATATCCAGTGTAGACACAATCACTGGTTATAATAGATTCTATTGTCTCACTGCATCTCAGAGGTCATGTCCGGTGTAGACACAGTGTTTTATTGACAGTTAATCTCTTTACTCCCAGTTCACCCTCACAGTCCCAGTTGATCCTCCCAGCTGATGTCTACACACTCAGTTAGTCCTTACACTTTTTCATTGTTTGCAGATTCTGCATTCAGTTAGTGTTTAGTTTCAGTTAACCCCCAAACACCTAGCTGCTCTTTATACTCCCAGTTAATTCCTTAACTCCCAGTTCAGTCAACTACCGGTTCAAATTCACTCTGAAGAGGGTTCACCTGTTCTTTGCTTTTGTTCAGTTATAAAGATCCACCTGAGATCTCATTAGTCTTGTCTCATAGCTGCACAGGGATGACCCTAATGATGTATTATGAAAAAAGGCACCAACATTTAAACGTCCTATAAGTGAAATTGATTAATGAGAGGCACTTGCAAGAGGAAGAGAGTTACAATAATGCTGGAAATAAAAAATGATGTATTAATCCCCTACAATTACAGATGGTTCAATCCTCTCGACAACCGCTATCCATTTGAGATGCTATTAGCATGCATAATTATGCTAATTAAGCCATAATTAAGTGTTAATCCTTCAGAGAGTCTACCCTTTCTTCGTGCGTAATTTTCTGCAAGATGGCAGTAAGCAGTTTTCCCAGGTTTTCCCGCTTTCTGAGCTGTTCTTTAAGACAACAGAGATAGCAGAGATGATTGCATTCTTCTTCACTGGCACCTATTCTGCTTAATTGTTATCTTTTTTAAAGCCCTTTGAGATTTCATTAGTTTGAAAATCATGTTTCTTTATTGGCTTGATCCATTCCACAATTACCAGTTATAGAATTGATCCACAGAACTGATACAATGAAATATAATATTAAAAAAAAAAATACAAAAATTATATATATATATATATATATATATATATATTCATTAGGCGAGGGTGAACTGGGAGTAAATATAATAACTATATAAATGTAATATTTTTTTTAATAATAAATATATACATGCATGTTTTTGCATTTATAAATATTCATAGTATGCACACATGTATTATGTAAACAAAAAACTTTTAAAAATTGCGAAAGAAAAATAAATTGGAAGAAAAAATGCCATTCACCATACTAAGAAAATAGATATTGCAGTGCAGACCAGGTAGACCTTTCTAACTATGACCTTAGGGAAAGATAGATACCCTACAGAGCAACTCAGATTCATTTGCATGACAATTATACACACATAAAAATGAAGCCCTTTTGTTTTAGGGAGCACTAATGAACTGTGCACATGTTTAATTACAGGCAATTCATGTACAACTTTAATTAGGAACAATTAAACTAGATCTCAGGTGAGCTATAGTCAGGTCTGCGTGGGCATGTGTGTGTGTGTTTGCTTGTTTGTGTGTTTTGTGAGTTCACTTACACAGGAAATGACACGACACCTGGGCCCCGTCAGGGGACCCTCACTGTACGAGCAACCAATCAGCTCTGCCATTAAAACATTATTGGCCTTTAAGCTGCCATTAAATATCTAAATGAATAACTAAGAAAGTATATATAAAGCATTATATATAAGTACAAAATAAATGATGTATAGCAAAAACAGTAGCAAAAGGAACAGCAGATTTTATCAGTGGGTTTAGAAACAGTGGGGTTTAGCCTAATTTACACCACAGTACTTTACTGTTAAAGCGTCAGTATAAAAATAATTAAGTGCAATGCTAAGTAACTTCAGAGTCCACGCCAAAACGTAATTAGAGATTCATCCGCTCGTATATATCAAAATTAGTGCGTGTCAACAGGGGGCCATGCATCAGAGCCGAGCAAAGAAGCTTCCGGACTGCCTCCCTCTCGCCTGTGAAATACAGCCTGGGGTTCAAACGCTGGAATTAAGGGATTTTAATTAAAGCTGGAGAAGTTTACCACCTGGTTTTGCTCATTGCTAATGCACAGCCCACTCAGGAAAGCCCTCCATGGTTCATTTAATGGGCTGTTCTCAAACAAACAGCAGCTACAGTTATGAGTTCCTACAAGGAAAGCAGCAGCAGCCAGAGTCCATTCGGATAAGTCATAAAAAAAAGGTACGAAGAGATACTAGAACTTAAACGGTCAAATCAATAACAGCAATTAGTGTGCTTGAGCAGATATACTGGTTAATACGTTTTAAGCTTAAGACACATACGTTCAGTAAAATAGAATAAATAGTGTTTTTACTAAATTATCCCATCCAAAGAATGACTCAGTCCAATCACAGTCCATTAAAAGAGCAGGAAACAGCGTATTGATCCTTTGTTTGCTCATATATATTTCTGTCATCCATCCTCTCTTTAAGTACTCACAGTCATGGAGGTGCAGGTCAAAGCTACCACGTCTACACACACAACTTACCTTTAAACAAATAATTGCAATTATATATCAGTTAGTGTCATGCAAGATTTCCTTTACAGAATCCACTGACTAATACTTTTTAGTAGGTTATCGCAAATCGCAAACCACCAATTGCAAATGCTTTTTTTGTGTGCTGTCAATTGCTAGCAAAAGTCTAGTCTACTAGTTTAGCATTGTACTAATTACTACGGAATTTGGATTCATTAAAATGTCTAGGTTACATTAGAAAGAGCTTGCAACAAATTTGACTTTTATTTTAACAGGTATTCATAGAGGAATCTGCTACGTGGGAGAAAGCTATTTATTGTGAAAGTGAGATGATAAGTCACATTTCGGATATAACTTAGTGGCGCTCACTGAATGAAACAATGTAATATTTTTGGCAGAAATGCTGTGATTTTTGCCCAATTAGCCTGGTTTTGCATAGCTTAAATAACTGGAAGCAGCTGACACCAGAAGCTTTGCACATCCTGGTTAAAAATAGCTGCTCCAACCCTTATGTTAAAAATAATGTGTTTATGACAAATGTTTGTCATAATAAAAGTGCTTGTCAGAGCTGGTGGCCTCAGGAGCAGTATTTCAGCATTTTGACACAGTGCAGTTGCACGAGAATGTCCAAAAAAAAAAAAAGGAGAAAAACATGTAAGATCCCACAGCAGGGGCCTGTTCCATAAACCAAGATTAGAGTATAAGCCAGGCTTATTTGGTAAACTTGTTTTATGGAACAGGACACTGGTCTAGACAGGTGGTGCTGGAGGAGGTGGAGGGCTTCAGAGGAACTGATGCACTATAGGACCAGCCTTAACACTGAATGAATGATTTAAATGTTGAGCAAGTCATTTCAAGCAGCAAAGGCCAATCAGCTTATGCAATGTAGGAAATTATGTAATTTTAACAGACAGTAAAGGATCTATCAGCCTGTATCATCTAAACTCTCATGATCCATTTAATATGACGATTACAAAATTAAACCTGACATTGAAGAATACACTGCTGTTTTTGAAGACTTCCCTAGAGTTGAACAGTTGAGTTTTACCGCTTTCAAATCTATTCAGACAATCTCCAGGTCTGACGGTATACTTTTAGCTGCAGCTTAGCATAGATCACTGAATCTAATTCGAGCATTAGCGTCTCACTCAAAATTAAACAAATAGTTTCGATATAGCACTAAAAGTGCTACCGCAAGGCCTGGAGGTCGTCTGAATGGATACGAAAATGGTAAAATCGAAACGTTTAACTCTAAAAAACACATTATGTTGTACACACTGTACATTTTTGTTTCTGCCTCCTAAAACGGGTGAGGTCTGATTGGCCAGCTATCCAATGCATTGTGATTGGCTAAATACCTCAGCATTTTAGGAGTCCTCTTCTGTAAATGCACTGAACACATTGGGGCAGTTGTGGCCTAAGGGGTAGGGAGTTGGGCTTCTAGCCCAAAGGTCGTGGGTTCAAGTCCCAGGTCTGGCAGGGATTGTGGGTGGGGTAAGTGAATAACTAGTGCTCTCTCCACCCTCAATACCCTTGAGCAAGGCACCCAACATTGTGGGTGTGTGTTCACGATGTGTGTGTGCATGGTTGATCACTTCTCACTGCTGTGTGTGTGCACTTGGATGGTTAAATGCAGAGCACAAATTCCTAGTATGGGAAAGCATACCTGGCCACATGTCACATCCTTTTCTAATATTCATGCTGAACTGCTCTGTAACAGTGTTGTAAATACAACTTAACACTGATTTCTAGTTATGTCCTCTTTTAAAACTAAGAAAAGTAAGGATGTGTTTAAACAAGCCATTTAGGGTGTGTGGACAAGTCATAACTTTTATAAAGAATATCTCTTTGGTTTCGAAACTTTAATCATTGCAACTTCAGGGATCTTATCTATGCACTAACAGCTTGTAACACTTTAAAGAGAAACTGCATTATATGTGACCCCTTTAATAACCAAAACATTAAAGTATTTTATTTGATCCAAACACTCCCTCTGCAGCTGGTTTTTCAAACTTTGGCTGCTCAAACAAACAGCAATGATTAGAAAATACCACACATGCCAAGTTTTTACATCACCTTTAAATAAAGAATTATACATTTTGTCTGAGTAGAACAGCAGAGGATTATGGGGAACGAGCGCAGTTCTGCAAGGGCCTGAAGAGTCCGGTGGAAGTTTAAGGCTAGCGTTGCTGCCACCGCAGGGAACTGTGTCTATCCAGAGAAGTCCAGAGAAGAGAGGAAGACAGCGGGAGAGTGAGAGAGGCCAATCCCCCTCCTGGGGCGACTGGCCATGCTGTAATAATGAGCCCTGGAGAGCAAGACAGTCTGTGCCACAAACCAACCATGCCCACAGGTACTGACCATAATAACTGCCCCTGGGAGCGCTGAGAGAGAGGAAGCACAGAAGTAATAACCAAGTCTCTTTTCTCGTTCTCCTACAAACAGCATCCTCCAAAAAAGTGCTGTGCCCAAAACACATTGTCTACCGGATTCTCTGTCCTGTAATTGAAGTGAATGTCATACACTGTAGAGAGACAGAATAAGTGCCGCTGAGATTTGATCATTTCGGATAATAGATTTCCCCTGCACGAACAGGTGGAGGCTGGCGGCGAGCGGGAGGAGGCACCAGAGGTTGTCGGTGTTGCGGAGGGGAACGATAAAGACGCGGCACAATCATCTGAGAGTGCACTTAACTAAAACTAATCGATTAGAGAGACCTCAATACACGGGCATCACAGAGCCCATCTGTCAAATCACATCAGCCCCCGCGCCGATCCCATCCGCGTCACCACTTATCAGCATGATACCCCCGTGTGTGTGTGTGTGTGTGTGTGGAGGGAAAGCCCTTTTGATATGGCTCACCAGGACACTTCATTAAGATCTGACAGCCTGGTTAATACTCTGCTCTCGGAGAGGAGCATCTTCAGGTTACACACACACACAGAGGAACTGTTTCAAATCTAAGTAAGCTGCCTACTCAGACAGCCTTTAAGGCATCGTATGCATGATCACAACATGATGGCTGATCTTAAAGGTAGGCCACAACATTACTGTCTATTGTTCACAGTTTTAATATTAAAAGCTTCAAGTTATAACATAGTGTTTAGCGGCGCTATTTTAATGTTGTGTTTATGTTCATATTTTGAAATCAACAAAGTAAGTTTAAGTGTCAATTAAAAAATGTTTTAATTTAAGTTTATATACTGTATAAAAAAACACAATAACTACTTTCTTGGCATATGCTGATATAGTATTTAAAATGCTTTAAAAAAAAATTTATATTTATATATATATATTTATATATATATATATATATTAAAATATTCATTCATATTGATACCCTGCACTTATCATGTACATACATGTTTTATATTGTACTTAAAAAAAAAATAACACTCCTTGACCTTTGTTACATTTATACCACCTGCTCCCTAACCGTAGCAGCATTTTATTTTACAGTATACAACTGTTGCTTTTTTTTTTTTTTGTAGAGTGCATACAATAGTAGTTATAAACTCCAACTGTTGATTATAATTCATTCTAAAACATTATTATAAAAAATACTTTTGTGTATTGTTTACGTGATGTATTTTATGCTCGTTAGAGTATTGCTCTGTAAGCTTACATTAACAGTGAGTCACGTCTTCTGTGCTTTATAAGACGTGTTATGTACAGCACACTAAGTTGCTATCTAAGTGAAGTGTCCAAAATGAGATAGCTGCCTATGAAGACAGTAGACAGTGAGGCACTGGGTTTTGGAACGGAGCCACACAATAGGTGGAGGGGTTGATCCATACCATACAGCAAAGTCCCATTAAACATCTCCACAACAAACACCATCAGATAATTAAAGTCAGAGAGAAAGAGAGAGAGAGAGAGAGAGAGAGAGAGAGAGAGAGAGATGCTGTCTGTTTGCAGGCTTGTGTCATTTAATCTGGGTAATTGAATGCTTCAATAATTCTGAGCAGATTATACTCTGACAAAGTGGCACTTTAAGGTCAGGGTTAAGTAAGGCCAATTATCTATTTGTCAAATACATAAAGCTCTCATCTAATTTCCGCTCATTGAAATTGATTGTGGTGTAAAAACAGATCCCAGATGGCTAATAAGATTTGGTGGGGAAAACGGCAAAGCAAATATTATCTAAAGCTAAGAGCTGATGCTTGATTATTTAGAATAACAGAATCCGCAAAGCTGATTTCCACGCAAGAATCGCCTTTAGCTGACAAGATCAGCCAAAGCTGTTTATCAAAGAAACCACAGACATGAATCGTACCTCAAGAAATCACTTCTATTAATTATTACAAACTGCACATATCCAGCTAGATGCTGATTGATCAATGCAACCTTCAAGGCGCATCACAATATACGATAATAATAATAATAATAACAACAGTTATAATAATATATAACACCCAATATAAAAAATGGTATGGTATGTAAATTTCAATAATTTCATGGATATATTTTTATACATTCACAGGCTATTTAATGATACTGTAGCTTTTAAACTTTTTTATTTGATTATTTATATTATTTCGTATTTTAGAATATTAGGATATGGGATATTTTTTCTAATCACATAATGTAATTAGACTTATTTTATATAAATAAATATAATTATTAAATCATGCTCAAAAGTGAGGTTCGTTTTAGTCACATGCCGCTGTGCTTATAACAATAAAGATAGTTGTCGTTTCAATATGCACAGTGGGAAACAGCAGTACTGACAGACTCGCTGGGACTCTTCTAGATCTAATTAAATAAACAGCACACATTCAAACTGACAATTAAGCCAATATACGGCACTGTTAGGGTCGGTGCAACAAGGCTCTCGCTGCCTGACGAGGGCCTGCCAATCTCTACAAAGCCAAATCTTGCCAAATCAGCCAGCGGGAAACAGCACAGTTAATAAGCATTCACTCGAGCATGAGAGGGACCTCTGACCTCACATTCCACATCACAAACTGACCATACTGACCCCAGCGCTAGCATTATACCGCTTTAGCAGGATTAGCTTCTGCAGAGTTAAAGTGGGGAATAGTAGGGATCCACTCTCAGAGCAGCCAAGTTGGTGCCAATGACATTATAATAATGAGTAATTTAGTCTTGTAACAAATGATTATAAACTTGCATTTATTATTTAATGGGAAAATTTTAGAATCGGTGTGCATTAAGTTTTAAAATTAGACTTAAGTAAAGTACTAAGTACTTACAAATTGCAGATTACAAAATGAAAGCTATAGTCAGTAACAGTCTAGGTTACTTATTTTAGGAAATGTTTGGTAATCAGGTGCGCCAGCGCAAACCCGCATTTGGTGTTAAAAAGCTACAGTCAGGATTTACTAAAGACACGCAGTGCGAAATTAGTGCTGAAAAAGGTGTGGACGTAGCCTGGCTTCCGCGACTTTAAAGCTCATAGGAGCTTAGTCTGGCCAAGCTACCTTACTCCCAGAAGGTGGGTTTAACCTGCGTCCATCAGATGCCTCTGTATACTACTGGACGAAACTACAACCAATCAGACCACTCATTCCGATGATGTATGTGTAGTGACGGAACCTGAAGCCACCGTAACTAATTGTAGCTAGCTTCATTAAAGCAGTAGGAAAATCTTCTGCTCTGCTTTCAAAGAAAACCTGTTATGAAAATTTCTCAAAACAGCTGTAACAGCAGAGTCGAACGATTGTTGCATGTGGTTTCTCATTTCTCATTGGTTCCCACTTTTTTGGGAACAGAAATGCTCTAAAACAGCAGCTTTGCCAGGCTAACTTTGCTCGCGAAATGAATGTAGCGTCAGGAAGTATGGACGTATTTGCGCTTGTAATTTACTGGGATTTGTGCTATTATTTAATGGACAAAAAAGCATGGTGGTAATTTGTGCTGCTTTTGGTAGATCGCGTTGTTATTATGGAAATTAGATGTTGGGCAAAATTTATATAGACTTGCGCATTAATGCATAATGATATAAAAATGCAGGAAGCTGTTCTGGTGGCTGACGTATGTGTCGCGCACGCACCTCTCAAATATGCTAGTTTTGCGACTACAGGAGCAAAGGAAGCAAAGTTTCCTTAAATGCAATATTATAATACATTAATAATAAATTACATTTATGTAGCGCTTTTCCAGGCTCTTAAAGTTTGCTCAACTCTGTACAAGATCACAAAACACACAATTATAAGATATTTCAATGGTGAAACAAATACATATCAATATAAAACATTCACTTGAATTTATTTACTTTCCAAATATAAAAATATATTTTAGCACCTGATGAGCACAGTGAGTTTTATCAAACTTCATGTCAATGCTTGATGACATCCTATCAATCTCTACAGGAGCCCAAAACTTGCCAAATAACCCAGTGGGAAACGACAGTTAATAAGTACTAAAGGACTAACCTTTGACCTCACATTCCACTTCACACCATACTATCTTTAAAAAAAAAAAAAAAAAGGAAAGAAAAAAGACTGTGTCTTCATTTCTTCACCCTCATGTCATTCTGAAACTCTATGACTTTCTTTCTTCTGTGAAATGTTACTGCTTGGTAAGCACGATTCTTCATAATATTTTCTTGGTTTGACCTGCAGGTAAGTAAATGATTACAGAATTTTCATTTTAGTTTGAACAATCCCTTTAATGAAACTGCTTGATTTAGATTTTTGTTCATTTATATTCATAAGCATATGCCCCAGTCAAAATGCAGCATTGACCGTGATTGAATGCATCCAAAATCGTATTCATAATATATATGTGTATCCTGTGTACATTTATTATGTATGTATGAACACACACAGAGTATATATTTTAACATGTGTTTTATATATATATACACACACATCTATTACAATAAATATCCACAGTACACACACATATATTATGTAAACAAAGACTTATTTTGGATGCGATTAATCACGATTAATCGGTTGACAGTACTAATTCATATCTACCTAGCATTTCATTTTGTTTTATTTATTTTTTTATAACTTTTGTTAGGATCATTGTTAATTCAGTAATTTTAAATAACGTTTTGGACTTAAATGAAGCCACGTTTTTTTCACATTCGTCATCCTTTCTTATCCGATGTGAAGTCAAACCCAATAAGTTTTGTTTTATTTATGATGGACGAACATTTCGGAGTCGATGTGTAAACGTGGCCGACACTGTGTGAACTCATATTTATTCTTTAACGTGCAAAAATTTCTGACTCAGTGTGCAATGACCTTCACAGTCCCACAGAATCTCTTTTGCGCTGAAGTCAAATCAGTCATAATACTCTGGGTCATAGGCATTTGTTCGGATTGTAAGTCTGAGCAATACTTGCCATAGCAAACCTCCCTCATAATGACCCGTGTACTGTTTTCCTCTGCGGCGTCTTTCAGGACGGCCTGTGTTTTGACAGCGCTGCTCACTTCTGCAGTTCGTGAGGACTCTGAGTCAGTGACGATCTCTGGAGCGGACAGCGACTGCTCACTTTAAAGCTTGTCTCCTGCTCTCGGAGTCTCCCGAACGATGGAGGACGATGGAGCGAGGAGCGTCCGTCTGCTGCGCTTGATGGGCCGGGGGTTGACGCATCTGAACACGCCTTTCCCTGCAGGTTCAGGAGGTCGCGACCCCGGCTGGTGCTGTCGCTCGTTACCCATCATGCTCTGTGCTCGATGTGCCTGAAGTTCTCTTCCTCAAAGTTAGCACGGCGGTGGCGGCTGGTGATGGGACGGGACAGCGGGGGGCGGCTCTCCGGCTGAGGAAGTCATCAGAGTGGCAGGCCTGTCAGATCACGGAGGGCCCCGGGTCTGATCACCGGCCCCGGCAGCCAAAGAGACAGCCAGAGCAGACTCCGTCGACTGACAGGGAATATGTTCACACAATTGGCAAGCTGGTGGCAACTGAGTGACTGAGACTTCAAGAGGCATTGCGTGACGAGCGCACAGGGCCTGAGAAACTGGGAAGAGTACGAGAGAGAGAGAGACAGAGAGAGGAAAAACTCAAACTGTGATTTGTGTTGAAATCAAACCAGTCATACAGCTGGCAATTAAACACGGCTTTTAAGTGACAGTCAGACAAACAGAAGAACAATAAGAAGTAGAGAAGGAAATTAATATGTGCTGCTTGCATTTTGATTTTGAGTTCAGATTAGAGTAAATTCAAAGACCAGTTTTTAATCTCAATAAACTATTATTTGTTCCAGAGTGTTGTTCTGGTCAAATCTTATCATGTTTATTCAAATTTAATGCTGTATATCTTGCTGCCTTTGTACAGTGTGGACTGAATCGCGTAGCAAGAGACCTATTCGTCGCTGTAGTAAAGACTTTTTCTTGGAAATAAATAGGCTATACTTCCGTTTAAGGGTTTATTTTTAAAAGCAACGAATGATGCGGTTAACGAATGCACTGATCAACATTTTGGAATTAGTAAAGGAGCTTGGGCTCAACTCTCAACTTTAGATTTGAATCTGTGGTGGAAGGAAGTAGTTCGCACAGAAGAGGGCATTAAAAGATACATTGTTGTTGTTTAACATTTATTTACACACTTGTGCCATCGAACTGTAGCATAAATGCAATACCGATACCGGAGTGCAGAATTTTTCACTCTTTGTTATATTGCAGCTAAAATCATTTAAGTTAATTTTTGGTCCTCATAAATGTACACACAGCACCCCAGATTGACAGAAAAACACAGAATTGTTGATATTTTTGCAGATTTATTAAAAAAGAAAAACTGAAACATCACATGGTCATAAGTATTCAGACCCTTTTCTCAGTATTTAGTAGAAGCACCCTTTTGATCTACTGTAATACAGCCATGAGTCATTTTGGGAAAGTTGCAACATTTTTCACACCTGGATTTGGGGATCCTCTGCCATATTCCTCCTTGCAGATCCTCTCCAGTTCTGTCAGGTTGGATGGTAAACGTTGGTGGACAG
>JAUMHP010000084.1:13904419-13926459 GCA_032361065.1 Enteromius trimaculatus
CCTCACCCAATCAGCGTCCGCTTATTTAAATGTTTATTTTAATCCAATGGATATTAAGTTTTTTCTTTCTTTTGACCTATTGGGGGCCCCCTGGGAGGGGGCTCCAACTCGTCACATTTTAACATTTGGTCAAAACCATCACTTTTTCATTTGCCATTTCAAAAAATGCCACTACAAGAATCCTTATGTCTACAGTGTTTGCGAAATGCCATTGGCTCTTGTGTGTCTTGTGATCGACCGCATCATGCTGTTGTGAAATACTATTGGCTCTTGTGTGGTTGTTACCGATTGCTTCAGGCTACCAGACGGGAGTATGTTTTCTGAATGAGATTTGAGCACGTTAACGGAGCGGTATCATTTTTAGTGATTAAAATCCCGTGTTTTATTCTGTTCTTTGCATAAAGACTTTGTACGGCTTCAGAAGACTTGGGATGTGACACAACTTGTTTGTATTGTATTTTACTGCTTGTTTATGAGCAGTTTGTACAATAAATACCAGTACAGTAATTGCTGCATTTGCCTGTTTGTGTTTATATTGTTCAGATGTGGGTAGGTTTAGGGTTTGGTGCTCCAATAAAAGTAAAAATAATAATAATAATAAGAAATATATATATAAGCATGCAAACCAAACATCAAGCTTCAAAAAGGGTCTTGACCAAGCGTCAAAATATGAGCTGAGTTGGAGTGAGACTGTGTTGCTCAAAATATTGTTTTGTATTATTTTATATAAGAAAGTATACAGTTTTGGTTGTGTAAATGACATTTAATTTCCGTGCACTTTCCCTTTAATTATCCAGCTGTTTACACACTTAAACACTTAAAATAGAGTGCAGTCATAGATATTTTTATGATGCTTCCATGAAACATTCACAGTGCTTTTGTGACATTTGTGAACCATACCTTTAAGCTATTATTTGTAACATAACTTAAACGAGTTTTTTTTTATGTATTTTAGGGATAGCTTCAGCTACCACTGAAAATAATTTAACAGTAAATGTAAATGGAGTCAGTGTTTCAAGAACTTGTGAATCATTTTCTCTGTGAAGTTTGTTAAATTGTGCTTTGAATGAGGGATTGCTTCTCTAGGTGGGTGGATGCCAAACGTAACAGCAGCAGCAGCAACATTTTGTCTGATAATCAACATTATGTGACAAATCCTGTCAAGAGTGAATCTTCAAAATATTAAATCTGGAACATTCTTTTAAAAATCACTAAATTAATTTGGATTATTTAGTTATAAAATAAAAATGCCATTCGTACAGCCCACAACTGAGCATATTTAAATTCTTACTGAACTGATATGGAATTCTGCAAAAGTCTGAGATGGATTTTCCAAAGCCTGAGATGAATTTGACATTTAACTGTTGAAATTAGCATAACGTCACGCATAACACACTGCGACTTAGACATTATTTCAAGAAAGTATAACTAAATTCCCCCTATATGTCTTCTCAAAGTTCCTCAACAAATAACACGCAAACCAAACTAATCATAAATAACAGAGAAATGTTTTCTTGTTCTCAAATGCCTAGACATGTCAATTTGGCCCTGACCCAATCAGAGCCTCAAGGGTTTCAAACTCCCCCCATTATAAGTGAGCTAAACCCGATAAACTTTAATGGAACGGCTGGTCTGGATCTATGTGTCTCTGTCATGTTTGTTGGGGTAAACACGGACGGGACACATGCCTTGAGACCGGACGAGCTGCCAATACTCCGCTCATGTGACGGTGACTGCTGTCTCTATTCTGAGATCTTGTCAATACACGGCCGTGTTGACATGCTCTGCTCATTTCCCTACACGAGGTGAGTAATTGTTCTTCTTTGCTGCTGTCTTTGTAAAGGTATGCTGCCGCACTTCCTTTTCCCATAAGACACAACATATGCATTATACGTTAATCTGAAAATGCAGTTTTAATTTGAAATGCATCCACATATTTATTTTTATTTTATTTGGACATTTTAGGCTTAATATTAAACCACTTAAATGTAATGGAATTTAACAATAAAGCAATTAACTACTATTGTTTTTTTATTATAAATTGGTCTATACTGATTTAGTAAAAATGCTTAAAACTCATCAAAACAAAAGGATCTTATTCATGATTTAGAATCGCTCTCTATGCTGAGTTTAACTTTACAAGTATCCAGGTTGCTCGTTTAGTCAATAGTTGACAGGTCAAGGCTCCTGAGTTAAAGTGTGTGTGTGTGTGTGTGTGTGTGCTGCAATGCAATACTGCCCTCCAGTGTCTGTTTACTGAACTAACACGTTTTGTGAAATATAAAATATAAGGAAACATTAACATTGAAGGATGAAATGTAGATTACGAAGAAAGCAGAGTGGAAATAATATCCACTTTTTTTTTTTTTTTTGTTTAAAACAATTTCTAATAATAATTTTGTCTCATATATGTAGTTGTAATTTAAACGTTTTACAACGACAGAATCATTTACCATTTTAAACACTATGTGAATAAAAATAAAATGATTAATTGTTTAAAAAGGAAGCTCTTTTCAATAGATAGAGAGACAGATAGATAGATATTTAACTATCATCAATTACATTCACCGAAAAACAAAACAAAAGAAAAACAGCTGACTAACAAGGTGACACAATGAAAACATAATAATATAATCTTTAAAACAAACACAACAACAAAAAAGTATTTTTGAAACTTAAAAAAATCTGGTTCATAAGGTATTTTTCATACATAATTATTAATCACCATTTTTTGCTACAAACTCTTATTTAAAAAAAAAAAATATATATATATATATATATATATGAAATAATCTAAATTTGACCTCTTTAAATGTAAATATTATATGTGCAATATCAGTCAAAAACTTTTGGGTAAATACATAACTGTAAAATATGTTTTAATAGTATACAATTACAGTCATGCAATTGACTGTAAAAAAACCAGGTGACAGAATTCAGAATAACTGAAATAAACCTGGTAGATGTGTTATGAAACAGCCCCCGGGAGTTTCTCGTTTCTGTGGTGGTTGAGCGCCACTTTTCATCTGATATCAGCTCAGTGCGTTAATGATGAGATATTCTTCGCCTGCTTTCCACATTCAGATAAACTCACCACTTCCACTGCATACCTCCATCTGAAGATCACCTGAAGCAGCGCGAGACATTTCTGGAAAACTTTCAATCATTTAATGCGCTTTTCTGTCTGTTTAGTGTAAGTGCTTTAATATCTCGGTGTGCTCTTGAAGCATGGCTGCCAGTGAAACCGCTCGGCGCTTAATAATACTAATGACTGCATTTCCCTACATCTCTTTCATTAAATCAAGCGGCCTGTGAGTTCCCATCCGTCCAGCTCCAGCCATCAATCCGCTCAGCCATCAGCAGCACGGCGAGGCCGGACACACAGGTGCCGTTCTGGCACCAGACGAAAGCTTTATATGTGTAAAGGAGCGATCCATTACTGCTGCAACAGGAACACTGTCAGCGCGAGAGTTAGATCACAACCGGAAGGAGATTTATGACTTCGGAGTTAACATATAACATGAAACTGTTATTATAGCAGTTGTAGTAATTCCTCTAAAGGCCTGTCGCCTGTAGATGTATTCAGATTTCAACATTAGCTGAGTAGCATACTTCTGTTTCTAGGCCCAAGACTATATTTACAGTGTGCAGGGTAAATATAACTGAAAATATGAAATACAATACTCGAGCTCCCATTGCCAGTCTAATTATTATAAGCCAAATTTTTTGTATGTGCTTTTTTTTCCACACCAAGAAGAAAAAAACATTTACCTAAATTTAAAACCATCACATAATTTGTAATGGCTTTACTGGTTATAATGGGGCGTGCATTTGTGCATACCTTATGAAGGGCAGTAGCCTATTTAATGAAACAAAAAAAGAATAGATAGACATTTAGGCAACATATAAGAAAAATTTACACATCCCCATTATGTTCAAAAGTTTTCACCCCTCGTATCTGTGCATGATTGTCTTCCTTCTGGTGCTTCAGTGCATGTTTCAACTTTGTGTTATTGTTGTATATGAATGAGTTGTTCTCGGCGTGAAATCATAGTCATTGACGCAAAGGGTTCAAATACATGCAGATAAACCAAAAATGCAACTTATTATCGCTTGTGGACTCTCATGTGAAATATTTTATTCAGGCCAATACTAAAACAATAACATGCATTTTTGTATGCATGCAAAGTTATTAACATTTTGCAGATTCTGAAAGACGTACTGTATGCACTTTTGACTTCAACTGTACTTGTGTTATATATACTGCACACTATGTAGTATGCTATTATTCCATTATAAACAGAGCCGAGAGATTAGATAGAGAGTTAATTAAAAATGTCAGTTTATGTCCCGTTGATGTCACCAGTGATAATTAACACATTTCTTTATTGTTATGTGGTTTTATTACATTATTTTGGCACAAATTAAATAAGGCACATACTGCATTGTTACACAAAAAAAAAAAAAAAAAAAAAAAAAAAAAAAAAAAAAAAAAAACGGTTATGGAATCATACAAAAATAACTGCTCTCTAGTTCTTCAGATTCAGAACCGTTACATTCAAAGACAAATCGAATCACAAACCAGCTCCGTTTTATTTCATGGTCCATTTGTGTGAAGATATTTAATGACTTCCTGCCCAGCATTAATAACACGCACTCCTGCAGCAGAAAACACATTTACACCCGCCACTCAAAAAGTAACCAGTCAGGTTTCATGAACACAGAAAACTAGCAAGGGAATAAAGTGCATGATTTAAACAGAGCCTTGGTCCGTAATACTGCCCCCTGCTGACCCCCACACACATCCTGTTTCTTCCTAATTCTACACTTTTCACCAATCGCTAAGACAACTGTCTCACCATAAAAAAGGAATTTATTGGTGCTATATATTTTTTTTTGTGGGACAGTTTAGAGAGGAGATTCATACCACAAAGTGATATGTATTTTACTAATGAAAAAAAAAAAAAATCAAAACAAGAAAGATTGAAATAAATTCAGAGGATGAACTAACTCTTAGAACAGCATCTAATCCTGTGAAAAAAAAAATCTCCCATGACTAGTTGCCTACACACAGATGTTTAGTAAATGGAAAAACTCAAGTTTTGCAAGGAGAAAATTTTAAGGAAAACTAAAATCTTGCTACATAATTCATTAAAACTATCCCTTTTTATAATGTGACATTCTGAAAATGTAAAAAGTGCTAAAAAAAAAAAAAATCCACATTCTCTCAGTAGTTATTGTAAATGTCTCCCTTTAACCTACATGCTATTAATGCAGAACGTTTCCAAAGTTTCAATATCACACACACACCTTAAATACGGACTCGTTTCACTGCTGTTTTTATCCTTCGACGCACCAGTGTTGACACATGCTACACCTATTTTGTGATTTAAGAGCATCATTTTTAAGTGGAATAATAAAAGCTACTTCTTCTTTCTGGTTTTCAGACCCTTAAAACCTCTAAAACAGCTTTGTCGTCTTCTTCCCATCTCATAAACCGCAAGCGTGAAAAAAACCTTGAAACACAATGACAGACCTTGCATGTTCAGGCCAATCAGTTTTAGATACTTTAAACCTCAAACACAACACAGACCAGGACGAGACGGCAGAATTGATTTATATTTAGTCTATTAGAGCAGCTGCCTGAAGAGCGCCATCACAACACAACGCTGTCCAGTTCTGTGGCAGCGGTGTCCGCATCACTTCCTGTGGAGCGTGTGTCCTCCTCTGGCAGCGAGCGCTGGCTCAGGTCTTGGCTGATGGTGTGGCAGCGGGTCAGGCTCTTGCTGTGAGCGCGGGGCGACTGTGGCCCGCTGATGTCCACCGTCTCTCCTCTCACCAGCCTGCGCCTGTCATTCTGAGCCACTGCCGTCTGAGATCAAAACCACAACCAGCATTCAGGTTAAATCGGGCTAGGTTAGATCAGGTTAGCAGGAACTTTAGTACCGAAGCACAGCAGACTTTTCACACTGAATGCGAAAATTGGCGCGCTGACGCTTTAAACAATAGATCCCTAATGGAGCTATTCACACCAAGCGTGATCATTTGTTGGAGCAAAAAAGCTAGTTTTTTTTTTTTTTTTTTTTGTCCTGTGCCCATTTTTTCCCTGTCAATCTGCAATGAAACTGACCATTTAATCAGACTTGAGTTAAAGGGGTCATGTGAGGTTGCTAAAAAGAACAATATTTTGTGTGTAATGCAATGTGTTGATTATTTTTGACATACTACACATTACTGTCTCTCCTCTAAGCCCCGCCTTCCTAAAATGTGTTTTAATTACGGATTATAATTATTTAGTTATTGTTGTCAAACAACAAGCACTCCCCTTCGCTGCTCAACACTCATGTTTGAATAGTAAATAGCAGATTCTTTTAATAAGAAAATGTAACTTACTTAAAAGGTTGTGTGTCAGAAGCGCCAGACTGTCCTTGCAGAGGTAGAATTGTTTCACTTTCTAGTCTCAGTGCACAGCCAGCATAGACTGCTCTGTCAGGTTCAGGAATGTAAATGTGCTGAACACACTCTAATACTTGGGTTCTAACACTGTTATGGAACAGTGTGTTAATGGGATAGTTCACCCAAAAATGTACTTTCACGCACCTTCGAAGAATTCCAGGTGTGTGTGACTTTCTTCTTTCAGACGAATCCGGTCGCAGTTATAATAAAAATTGTCCAGACCCCTCCAAGCCTTTGAATGGGTTTTAATGGGTGGTTACACTTCCAAAAACATGAAATAACGTGAGCATGTTCATAATGAAACCTCCCTCCGGGGTGAATAAAGTCCCCCGTAGCGAATCCATGCATTTCTGTACGATAAATATCCACATTTCAAACGTAATAAGCACTTTTCTCTCACGTTTCCTGTCTGTGAAAACCGGAAGCAGTCCCGGCAGATGACGTAGGAATGCGCGTACGCCTCTGGGAAATGTAGTTACCAGTTACTCTTGGCTTATATCGAAATCATCAATTTTCTTTACAAATCCTTGGTTTGTTCTTCTAATACATGGCTGTTTTGTTCCCTCTCTGCGCTCAGCACTAATCAATTAACAATTTTTATTATAACTCCGATGGGATTAATCTAAAAGAAAATAAACCCACTCTGTGATGTAGAAAAGTGGGGGCGTGTTTAAACGAGTCGTTCTGGGGGAGCGTGGTCAAGCATCAACTTTTATAAAGAATATCTCTTTGCAATAGTCTATGCAATTTTAGGGATCTTATCTATGCAGCAACAGATTGTAACACTCCAAAGAGATGGAAAACTTGAAATCATGTCTTATGACCCCTTTAAAATCACGTGCCTAAAGCTGCTGCTGTTGCACAAAGGGGCAATAATGGTGGCACTCCAAAGAAGAGCATTCTGGTAGACAAGTCGATATATTTTCTGATTGTGTTTTTATGAAGCTCAAGTTATTTTAATAACAATAAAGGATGCTTATGACAAGCAGGTAGCATTCAGTCCATTATAAAACATACAAAGAGTGCATGTCTGCCTATTATAGAATTAAAATCTCTATTTTCAAGGTCCATATCCACGAAAAAAGCACTTAATGATGGTTTAAAGTGTCAAAACATTAATAATGACATAACTTGATGCTAATTGTCTCTCTAATGATATATAATGGATAGTTTGTGTTTCTGATGAAGAACCAGATGTTAATTATCTTAACTGAATTCTGTTTATTGAGAAGTGGATGATGTAATGAGATAGGATATAGGAAGAAAAAAACGCACTGCTGTTTGACGCCACCTAGCATGCAGGTGTGAACTAGCAAAAGGAGATTGATTATTTCCCGCTTGATATGAAAGCCCTGTTCGCCGGATATTCGTCTCACTTTTTCGCAACGCGTTTAGTCGGAAGCGGTCTTAAACTAAATTAAACCAAACTAAACTAAAATACCAACAAAGTCTTGCTATTTAAAGACCAAATCATTTTACATTTTATAATACAAATGCTCATTTTAATTTAAAATTATTATTGTTGCTCGGGAATAAGTCAAGTTAAGAAAGTAAGTAAAGAGACAGATAAATAAATAAGATACAGTAGACGTCTGGAGAATGGTACCTGGTCTAATACTCCTATGGTGGTTGCTGCTCTGTCGGTCCTCTTCTGACTCCTGTTAAGAGCGAAAACTTCTCATAAACAGCTTGAAATTATATTGATATAATGAGAAAAATTTAATTCAGTCAAAATTAATGATAATAATAATAAATAAATAATAATAATAATAATAATAATAATAAAAGTTACTTTTAATAAAGGAATTATGCATCAAATTGCAATAGTTATTTATGATTTTACAAAAGATTTCCATTCTCTGAATGAAGCCCAATTCTTTTTGTTTTTTTTTAAAACATTGAAAATACTCAGTGGTGTTTCATGAGCATCAAATTACAACGATTCCTAAATAATCATGTGCCACTAAAGACTGGAGTAATGATGCTGAAAACTCTGATTTCATTCACATAGAAAACAGTTTGAAATTGCAATAATATTTCACAATATTCAAATTTTTTATTATGTTTTTGATATGCTTTTTCTGAACAAAACAAACACATTACAAAACCTTTCCTATCCAAATTACTGAACTGCAGAGACGTTATGTTAATAAACAAGTCAGTAATTGACATTAATTGTACCTTTGTTTTGTGTGGTCTGTGTTTTTTCTGCCATTGCTGGGACTCTCATGCCGTTTAACTCTTTGAACTGTTGATTATGTCGTTGGAGAAATAGCAGAGTTCAGTTTAATTACACAATATAAACTCATAATGCAGTGCATATCATATAATACTATGTCCATCACAGCCTACCAAAAGTAAAAGAAAAAGTACAAATATGAAATATCTGATTCTTACCCACAATGCCCTCTGTCCCTCTGGAGTGTGTTTTGACCGGATGAATGTCCGGGGCGTCAGCACAAGCTTTCTGCAGGAGTCTCTGAATCTCTGTGTTCTGAGGAAGGATACAAATACAGACAAACCATTTTTTATTTCAAAATGTAGATCATCTTCTTTTAACCCTATATTTGTGTTGAAGTCAATTTGTTTTTCAAACTGCTCAAAATACTGGGTAAACTATTTATTTCTTCTTGAAGTTTTGTGAATGTGTTTCATTATGGTCATGAATGTCACTGCGAAGTTTCAACATGTTGAAGTATTTTGGAAAGGGTGTACAGAATTTGTCTTGGGCTCAAACTGAACCTCCAGTGCTTTTTATACAATTTGCCAAAGTCTTGCTCTGCTCAGGTTATAACAAAACAAAACAAAACAAAACAGTAACTTGAAAAACAGTTCAATTTGAAATGCACGAGAACTTTAGAAATGACTTTTTTTTTTTTTTTACAGACAATGTTACATAAAAAGGATGAAAAATAAATACACAAGGGTTTGAATGTTTTACATGTTTAAAACACTACTTATTCAACATGTTACTAAAGCGTGAATAAATGTGTACAAGGTTAGCATGCATACTAACACACACACTTTCTCACACACTCACCTTGCCGGCGGTCTCGTGAGCGCAGTCGAGGGCGGTCCTCTGTCTCTTGTTGCGCAGGTGCAGTAAGGCCCCTCTGTGCAGCAGCAGCTCCACCAGCTGGACGTGTCCTCCTCTCACCGCCTCGTGCAGAGCAGTGTTACCGTGATTATTAGCCAGATTCACCAGCGCAGCACTCTGATCCACAGCAATGGTGTCCAGAGAGTGTACATATTGCAATATGGATGTCGATAACAAATAAACACAAATGACATATTGGTAACAACAGATATAGATCTGAATAATCTGTATGATGTGATATATCACCTCAAGCAAAATGGTGGCTATCTCCAGATTTCCCTTCAGACAAGCAAGGATCAGCGGTGTGTTTCCATACTGATCTTTCTTGTTCAGTTTAGCATTACACTCCAGCAGAGCAGACACCACCTGTAACATACACACAAACGATATACTGGATATGTACATATGATTAATGATAATTATATATATAAATATGTGTATGATATGATTGACAGCAGTAATAATCATTAATAATCTAATAATCACTATTTTTTTCAGAAATAGACTGTAATTAATTCCACTTGACAAATTTAAAAAGTAAAAGTATATTAAACATTGTAATGTAGAAACAACATAAAGACATTATAGTTTTATTATTTGTTTAATGTCTGTTTTAATCACTGATACCAATGCTGGTCTGTATGAATTATTTTTTCCCTCTAATATTTAACCACTGACTATATGCAATGTTGACTGATCTACCAGTATAAGTGAGAGCTATCAATTTGAATATTTATTAGACTTAAAATAAACAAAAACAAAACAACAACTAAACCCTTTATACTAAATGTCATATTTACCTGTGCCCTTCAGCAGGCAGGAAATATACAAAAATTGACTAAAGTTATTAACACTAAAAAAAAAAAAAAAAAAAGAATGGACGAATCCTTAAAGCAACAAAAGTTATTGATTTGATCTTTATTCTTTTGTTCTTTGATTAAATCACAGCAGCACGGTTATTTGGCTGCTATTACTTTAAGAGCTGCTGCTGATCGTAATGTGGATCTGACATGTATTGTATTTTCTCACAACCTTTTCTGTATATAACTGCACTTTCACTCAAAATCATATACAGCACGTAGGCAAAGACTATAGAATACCCAAGACATGTCACTCGGATAGTTTTGAATGTGCAAAAATGCAACGCTCAAGGCCTCGTTATACTTCAAAACGAAATCGAAGAACGAACTGAAATGAACCCGAAACGAAGTTTGTTTAGGCAGTTTGAGTTTTGGCTCCAAAACACCTTTGAGCTACCATTGGTCCGAGGCGGTTGCGCAATCGCTGGGTGTGTTCTGAAACTCCACCTTCTTTGATGCAGGATTTATTATTTTATTTTTCCAGAATCGTTTGTCATTCAACCGAGGTCAGGCAAGGGAGCTGCCACATATCCACATCTGTAGTACGATCGCTAGTGGAGAGACTTTAAAAGTTCAGTGAAAGCAATTAATTCCTACAAACGTACCTTGTGTGAATTACCCAGAGTTAAAAGCGGCGGATCATGTTTATATTAATCTAAACCCCGCCTCCAGCAGCGCGAGGGTGTCTGAGTGTTCGGAAACAGTATACCGTCACTCAAACTAAGAAATAGGAGCTGCGCTTGGATGTCCGAGAGGTGTTTCAAGAATTGCCACTTAAATGGCTTGGTCAGGATTTGCGCACCTGTATCTGGCTGTTCTGGCAGGCCAAGTGAAGCGGGGTGGCGCTCTGATTGTTGCGGGCGTTAATGTTGGCACCGTGGCGGGTGAAGAGAGACACTAGAGCTGTGTGCCCGTGCAGCGCCGCCACATGGAGCGGAGTGAAGCCGTCAGCACTGCTGTTCACACCAACACCGTCCGGCTGTAGGTGGGCTGCTTTCTGAACACATACACACACACACACACACACATACAGTTATCTTGGATTAGTAACCTGCTTTTGTAGCAGGATTTTTTTATTTTCAATAATAAATAAAATGTAAAATATTCAAATTTTATTTGACCTATTTTTTGCCCTACTAGGTGCTAATCCAATACATTCTTCTATTACATTAATGTTGAGAAATTAATTTAGTGTGCAAAAAAAAAAACAGGTACCATTTATTAGTTCTACATTTTATCAATGCATTTTTTCATAATGTAATAATAAAACTATATTTAAAAGCCATAGTTTTGATTTATTAATTTGCACAAAATGTCTAAGGGGCAGTTTTCTGAAACAGGGTTTATTCCTAGACTAGTTAAGAGCTGTCTAAACTGGAAAAGGCTTGCACTGATCTTAAAATACATCATTGTCATTGTTTGGTCTTAAAATGCTCACAGATAATAAATTTTTTAAGACATGTTTCTAAAACTTCTTAAATGTCCTAAATTAGCAAAAGTCCTGGCTTAACCTAATTCCTACCTGGGAAATTGGCCCTAAAAGTGTTAAATGAGTGTGTTCAGACCTTCTGTGCAGGTTCACAGCTGGGACACTGACACAAAGGATGGCACAACTCTGCCTTTACTGGCACTGAATCTTCGTCTTCCTCTGGCTCCTCGTCAAGCCAATCCAACAGATAACGCACCTAACACACACACACAATATACTGTCATTCTGTGTTGTTGCTATTATTATGATTAAAGCAAGACAGGATCTTCTTTAACAAGGTTTATGTGACCCAAAATGAGCTCACCATCTGCACATCTCCATCAGCCACGGCTCTCAACAACTTCTCCACCTGTTCACCAAACACAGGACAGAGGAAACATAGCTGAGTTTCTGCATCTGCAGTCATTTTTGGTGCTTTATTTCACTCAACAATGGGTTATTTGTTTTTCTCGTCTTGTATCAGGAGAAGTGTAATGGTGCGATCAGTTCCCCAGGTGGCGCTGCTTTACCTCTTTGTGTCGGGTGCGTTCGGTCTCTGGCGGTGCGGCCTCAACACTCAGTGAAGACATGCTGGACATAGATGAACGCCTGCTGCTGCAGTCGGATGGCTGAGGAGAGCGACTCGGAGACTGGAAAACAAATGGACACTACTGTCTATTTTCTCAGTAAAGATACTTTGGGTCAGCACAAAATCATCCAGTACAGTTATTTGTCCTTCTCTGTTGCTCAAGACATTTTGCAGCCTGTCAGAATGGGATGAGACATGAATGAGTGGCAAAACCTCTACTTTAAGTAAATATGACATCTAAGGAGTTAAGGAGAGATGTTTTTTTAAAGAAATTTTAAGGTCACCTCGAATCCACTTTCCCTTTTACTGGAGTCGTTGTGTCTGCGCTCCAACAACGACAAAATCTACAACACAGACGATACAACATTATTCACAGAATTATTTCCTGCCGACAGTAAAACGAACACCGCTGTTGGTGAGAGATGCTGTTGAGGGCTCCTGACTCTAACCTTGGAGTTGAGGGCGCAGTGTAATGGAGTCTCCTTGGCTTTGTTGTGGATGAGGGTGGAGGCTCCATTCTCCAGGAGCACCTCCATGATGCTCTCGTAACCCCAGCGAGCGGCGATGTGCAGCGGCGTGTCTCCCTTATCGTTCTGAACGTTCAGTCGACAGGAGTGCAGGTCGAAGTACAGCAGCGCCTTCACACACTGACACACACACACACATTCACATCAAGAACCAGACTGCCACCAAATGCGACCACTTTTTTCTGCTGCTGCGAGTAAATTTTGTGAGCAGTCACACTGGCTCGGACACCGCGTTGTTTAACTTGCTTTTGCCCTTTCTGTTGCATATGAGAAACGTCAACAATATCCCGCTACTTGTTTGAGCTGTGCAGCGCGGACCGTTTATCATATGCATGTACATTTAATCATCAAAAGAACAATCTCGATTCAAACATGAGCGGGGTATCAGGGGGTACTTTAATTAAATAAGTTATGCTGACAAAACAAGATCGAAAACCCCATTCTAAGAGAGTAAATATGGATCTAAATATGGTTATAAACATGGTGTAAGAAAAAAATCATACACACCTAGGGCTAACATTTCAACGGGTTAGTTAACCCAAAAATGAAAATTCTGTCATTAATTACTCTCATGTTGTTCTAAACGCATAAGACCTTCGTTCATCTTCAGAGCACAAATGAAGATATTTGTAATGAAATCAGAGGGCTATCTGACCCTCCATAGACAGCAACACAACTGAAGTGATCCCAGGTCCAGAAACACAGTAAGTACACCGGTAAAACTGTCCAAGTGACATCAGTGGCTCAACTTCAGTTTTGCGGAGCTATGAGAATAGTTATTTTTTGCGCAAAGAAAACAAAAATAACATTCAACCCTTCGCCCCTGACTTACGGCTTCTGCCATTTTAGGGAGTTTTTAGAAAGAAAGAAAGAAAGAAAGAGACTTACGTCTTCATGCCCGTACATGCAGGCCAGGTGTAGAGGGGTGTTTCCGTTATTATCCTGAGCATCTGTGTTTGCCTTATAATGCAAGAGCAGCAGCTACAAGAGCGATACGATTCGTTTTAATTACGTGAGAAATACCACAGACTGAAGTAATGCTGGATATTAGAAACTAGCTGCGTGGTTTTGTAACTCTGTTCATCACAGATACAAATCTACACCATCATAGTCAGCATGAGTAAGTTCTGACCGTGACCCCCTGGAAGCCCTTCTGGCAGGAGAGGTGAAGCGGTGTGAGGGCGTGATAATCAGTGGCGTTCACCACAGCTCCCTTTGACACCAACACATCGATCAGCAGGGACTGACCTGAACACAATCCAGTTACTCATCAAGTCTGGTAAAGCTTCAGATTCATATGGTAGCACTTCAAGAACAATAACAAAACACAACAGAAAATGACTTCTTATAAAAAAATAAAAAAAAAAACTTAGCAAAACAACTATGACAAAACCAAATTATTACCAAAACCAGAAACAAAAACTAAACAAAAAAAGACAATACAGAGAAAGCAAAAAAAAAAAAAAAAACTAAACTAAATTAAGTAAACGCTCACCACAAATAGCAGCAACATGTAGAGGAGTATATCCTCTGTCATCCCGAGAGAATGGAGTGACTATGGACGGATCGTTTAACCTCCTAAAACCAAGAAAGACAAGCAAAGCAATACTTAATAATAATAATAATAAGGAAAGTTGGCCTACATTTAAAAATAAAACGCATGCTTAGGGTTGAGCGATGTCGACCAATTTGGCATCGTACGATGTCTAATGCGAAACATTGCGATGGACGATGGCGTCGTTGTCGTAGGCGGTGGTTGTAACTAACTAAAACACCGCGAGCAGGTGAGAGAAGATCGAGCGAAGGAATGATCGCGCACGAGTATTGAATTAGGTTTGAAATGAGCTCGCGGCCCTGTTTCTGTACATCTGTCTTCCTCTCGCGGAAATCATTTACCGCGCTCGCCAGCATTTGTGGTGCGCTCGCTTATTAATGCCATAGATTCGCCGCCAAAGATTAAGTGTGTTTTTCGTGAGCTGGTTGATGCTGCGGCGGGGCGGAGGATCGCGATGCCGGCTCAGCATCGTGATGTCTATCGGCGATGGATGATGGCATCGTCTATCGACCCAACCCTACACATGCTTTCTTATATGTTGTTGTCATCAGCCCATTGCTATTACTGTATCAAACTGAATTTGATGGCAAAGTTAGAGACACAGTTGTGCGAAAGACTGCAGTGGTTAAACAAATAAATATTTAATACTATTTCAAGTCTTTCATTTGTTTAATAATTATTTAATGACTTGAAGAGCAGATAAGTGCTGTCTGAAATAGATTAATGCAAAATGAAAAATTATAGCATGGACTCACATTATATTAAGTATCCTTTAAATGTAAATCAGTCATTTGACACAATGCACTTACTTTTACATTTGTAACCAGTGATTAAATGTGTAATCGTTATTATTATTATTCTTTATTTACTGAGTTTAACCTCTAATTATACTATTGAACCTACTTCAGACTCCTAAACACAATAAGTACCCTGTACCTAACAATTCATTATCTTTTTATTATTTATTATATTATTCACCCAAGATACCTAACAGACTTTTAAGACCCAGATCAGCTGAAAAGCTCCTCTGCTTGTATTGTATTGATATATGTGAAGTTTGTCAGCACTGACCCTGAGATGTGTCGGTCGCAGGCGTCACAGGAACACAGCGGGTGACATAACTTCCTCCCGTCCTCTTCATTCTCACTCTCGCTCAGCAAACGCTTCACCTCAGCCTCGTTTCCACTCACAATGTGCTGCACACACACACATACACACACACTTAGTTTCAAAATCTTTTTTTTCTGGTGGTGTTCACAGGAAGTGGGCAGTACAGTTGAAACTGGTTACACAAAGAGCCAAAGGCAGGCGTTATCACGGTCTCACCTCAAACAGCTGGTCTATAGGTGTAGCATTCTGGGACAGCAGGTCCACCTTCTGTCTGAAGGACAGTCGATCTCCTGACCCCTGCGGACACACAGCTATGTGTCAGTTCGCATTATCTTGCATGCATGTGACTACTGAAATCACTGGGGCGTTTTCTCATGACCACAGTCTACAAAGCCACTTTTCACAGCCGAGAAGCTCTGACTACACACTATAAACAAAAATAGACTACTAGCGGCTTTAAAAAAACACTTTAAACACAGCTTAATTTTCTAAGAACCACCACATTCTGGGATTAAGCACCGTTCTTTAAGCCAGTTGGACAAATATTAGACATGGCACCTAAAAGGCTGAATGTTTAAACCCTGCTGTGGTTTATCATAGGACTTGCTCGATAACAACTTCAATTATACATATTATGAAAAAAAAACCCAAAACAAAACAAAAACAAACAAAATAATAATAATAATATCACAGTATGAGTAATTTTAACAATTACAATTTTTATATAGTTTATATAGTATAACAATATATAGTTATTATTTGTTTTAAAACATTATATATCTTTTTTTTTTTTTTTGGTATTTATTTATTTATTTATTTAATTTTTTTTTGATGCTATTTCAACTAGGGATACACCGAAATGAAAATTTTTGGGCAAAGAGGAAACTGAACAGAATGAAACACTGGATCAAAAGCCAGATACAGTGCTATTTGTTTTCCCCCTATGTATTTTCCTTAAACAACAACAACCACCACCACCAAACAAAAATATTGTTTAAATTAAATAGTCAAATTGTGCTTTTTACTGTTTTGTCTTGCTTTTCAAAATGAAAAACAAAACAACAACAAATAATTCTTTAACAATTCATCATTTATTTATGTTTCAATTCAACTCAAAATTAATAAGTAATTTTTTGACGTCCTTTTCTTAAATAAGCATGTACTGTTTTTTTTGTTTTTATTTTTATTGTTTATCTTACCGTTTTTATTGTCTTCATTTCATATTACAGAACAACAGTAAAACAACAATACTGACATTTTTGAATGTTGACGGAGCTTTTATTTTGGCGGAAAACCAAAGGAAGTGGTGACAACAGCAGATTCATAAAGATTCTCATTATGAATTTTGGAAGATGTTTACTGCACACATCACACTGTCACATTCATGCCTTGTAGTAAATTCCCAAAACGGTTACAGAGCAACTGACCGGTAACACTGCTTAGGGCAGATTTTCCTCCTTTGGACTTTGAACCCTGGCAAACAAGCAGATATTTTGTGAGCTTGTGATAAAAAGTGCCCGTCTCTCACTCAGTGCTGGTCACTACTGGATTAAGTCTTGCTATTGTTCGGCACAACTAATTTGGTCTTTTCACTTATTCTGCCGAACACCTATTTGCTATGAAATACACTTTTCCATTTAGATATTTATTTTGTTAAGGTAACGAATGGTCAGGTTTTTACAACTTTCACTATGGAGCAAAAACCTAGCTTTAAACTTAAAAAAAAACAAAAACAATTTGACATTTATTATGATAATTATTGATATCGACTGATATGAATTATAATTCTTTTTGGTCATATTGCCCAGCCCAAGCCTTCACTGTACAAAATCAATATACAAATGAATCTGGAGTAAATTTAAATGTTAAGTTATTCAGTCAATAGTAGTGAATGATCAAACTTCACAAGAAACTCCTGATCCTGTGCGTTCCTTTTGAAAATATGGATTTTAGCGATTTTCAAAGACATGAATCCTGACACATTTTTGTGCATTTGACTGTTTAAGTGCAGTGAAGCATGTAAAATTACTCCATTTATGACTTACTGACCGGCATCATAATGTGTGTGCACAGAAACTTTTAAAAAGTGCACGACTAACAAATTAAGTTATTTTTCACAGCTTATTGCGCTTTAATGGTTTCGAATAGTTTTCAAACCACACGACTGTAAATATTAATTAACTACATGTGCTTACTATATGGTTGTGGTTCGGATTAAGGTTTGGTTTAGGGTTACCTGTGTGTATCCGCACATATTTTATAGCTATTATAATAGTGAGTATATGTAACGTGTAACAAGGACACTTTAAAATGAAAGTGTTACAGTTGTTCCTGTAACCTCTTGTTGCTGTAGTCGTATGACTATCATCACTACTGTCTCTTACCAGAGTGCTCTGGGTCAGGTTTCCTTGGCTGATGTACTCCACCGCAGCCTCAAACGAGGTGAGACAGTAACTCAGCTCATCCTTACTAGACTTACGGAAGCGGAAGTTCTTGATGTAACTCAGATTCGCCATCCTGTAGAAAACGTCAGAGGATTAGCGTTCTGCACACACAGTGACGTTCTCAACAGACCGTTAAAGATGTTTCATTGACAAATCACTGCTCTTGTGACTCCGCTGCGCTCGACTCACCAGTTAGGGATTTCTGTCTTGATTAGCAGATAGAGGATGACTAAGAGGAGATCATCAGCACACATGGCCTCGATGCTCACTGCTGAAAGACACACAGACGGTTAAAAGTCAAGTCAAGTCACTTTTATTTATATAGCGCTTTTAACAATACAGATTGTAGCAAAGCACTGAACATTATCAAATAGAAAAACAGAGTGATGGTAATGTATAATGACGAGTATTAAACTTTATTTATCAAATGCAGAGACGGTCTCTGTAGTCGAGACGACGATAATCACTCTGATAATCACACTCAATCTAAAACACTGATGAGCTGAGCGAAAATTCAAAAATGTTTATTTTTAGACTATTTAACACCGAAAATGTAAAACATTTTAAATATCCACAATAACACTGAACAAAACAACCAAAAACAATAAAAGCAATGGACTCTCAGTCTCTGTTAACAAAAAATGCACTTGAATGAATACCAAAAACAATAAATAAAACGGATGTAAACAAAATTGCAATTCAAAAAATATTAAACGATACTAAAGGGCAGCATCTCTTTAGCAATCAAGCGAACTACACTGTCGGTGAGTGCACACCATTTTGCACTGTCCTGTTTGTACTTTGTTTGTCGACTAAATGCCCCAGTTATGGTGCACTGTCGGGAAGACAGTGTTTCCCATCTGGGAAAACTGCAACGGATGATTGTGTTTTAGGTGCATGTGCATGTTTGTTGTGTTACCGGTTTTAGTCGATACTGTTTTGCAACAAATGCGACATACCGGCACGCTCAGGTTAAGTGGTTCACCACTGTCATTCGGTTTGAATCCGAAGTGCTCCCACACGGCAGCTGTCGCGTTTGGCTTTGAAACCAGTTCCATCTCACAACTTGTGTCTCGTCTTTTTGCTCTTCTTTGCAGTCGCCTCAAGCACTCCCGCCTTCCCACACAAAGTCCATGTGACTGACAAGAGCCGCCTCCCCACAAAAAAGACAATGCAACTGACAAGAGGGTTCGCTTCTCCTACGCTAAGAGTTGTCATTCAGTCGCGGATAACAAACAAGTATGCAAATGAAATTATCGCTGCCGGAAAAATTATTGAGGTCATTTTTTTTTATCGCGCGACAGGCCTACGTACAATATTGTGACCTGCAACACTCACTCCACACCGTAGACACCTCAATTCTTTCGCGCGAAAGGGAAACACACTGACGTCACATACGGGGCACGAGGCTACATTGCGCATGTCATGAACCGTCGAACCGTGCGTCGCATGCATGCTCCGAACCGAGACAGGTGTACCGAACGGTTCGTTTTTTTTTCATGATCCGTGCCATCCATAATATGTATGCATGTGTGTGTATTATATATACATAATAAATATACACAGTACACACGTATATATTATGCAAACAAAAACATTTCTTTTTGATGTGACTAACCATGAATAAAACAATATAGCACTAAACTGAAAGCAAAGAAATATAAATAATAATAATTATTTGTTTGAACAAACAAACAAATAATTAAATAAATATTGTGAAAGTTGCCATTTTTGGTTCACTCTGTTTGGGTGAATCTCTCACAATGTATGTATTTTCTAAAAAGAAGATAAGCCTTTTTTTTCTTCCCAGAAGTAAAGTGATGGTTTTCATTATTATAATGACAATTAGTCCATAATAAAATAATTTATTTTTTAATTTAATTTTGCATAAATAAAACACAGTGCAATAATAATAATAATTATTATTATTTTTATTACTGCGATGAGTAATATTAGTTTATATTATGGATAAAATTTAATTACATTAAAATAATTCCCGGACTGAATAAAGGCATAATATACTGCCTTAATAAAATATTTCCTGAGGAAAACAAGCACTGAACGACATACAAATGAACAGAACTTCTTGTTCTAGACCAACAGTTTTTCTATGCCTTGTTTTGGCAAAATTGGGAAAATGACTAAACAAGCTGTTTGTCAAACAGACATTAAGAGAGCATTCCTCTAGTTTACACAAACTGGCAGCGTTGTTGTTCTGCCAGGGCTCTGCCTCATGAGAACTAAAGACAGAGGTGAAACAGAGGACTAACTGTTCGGGAACGAGTGTATGCTGCCTAATCCAGTTACAGCCATGCAGAAGCAGTCCGGTTAGCAAGAGGACATTTACACAAACCCACACACAATGATAGAAAGGAAGATTTGTGGTCACCGCACCTGTATCTCTTCGTCTGGTTGATTGCATGATGGTTAAAATAACCTTCCTTATGCAGAGCAGTTTCTGCTGAGGAGACGTACAGCTGTTCAGCTGACTCAACTCCCGCTTCGCACGAGGAATGTTTATACTATGAGAGAGAGAGAGAGAAGCCACAAATAATCACTAAATCATTTAACACTCTTAGTTTCTATTCACTATATCTCGTCAATGCTAGTCTCCCGCTTGCTAATGACTCAAATATAACGAACAGCAGTAGCGATTTGGCTTAGCAAACCCTAATACAAAACACCTAGTGATAGAGCTCACCTGAACTCTGACTTCACACCGAGCTCTTTCTGCTGCAGGTCTTGCAAGGACCGTGTTGTTTTGTTGAAAGCCGCATCCTATCAAGACAAACAGTACATTCATCAATAAAGAGAAAAAATGCATCACCAAATTTACAGAGCAGTACACCATTTCAAAACAGCATGTAGTATATTAAAGGTGTATGAGGTAAATGAATGGTAAATCAGTACCCGACTTGCTTCAAGAGTTCCCACATAACTAAAGAGTAGCTCATGGATGCCATGATGGATGTACATCTGAAAATGGAGAAAACTAATTGTTTGAAATGGTTACGTCTAAAAGACAGAGAACAAGAAAGCGGTGTGTTTTAACGGACCTCCACTGCTTGTTTGATTAAAGTCATCTGTATCTCCTGTTTCGCCAAAATTTTCTGAAGTTGAGACATTTTACAAAAGCTTCAGTAAAGAATCAGTGCTACCGTTTTTTTTTTTTTTTTTTTTTTAAGAACAGAAGTTAATAAAACAAATAAAACCGCTTACCAGACGAGAGTCTCTCAACAGCAACTGAAGACATTTCGTGTAAAGGGTATTCACAGAGTCCTGAAGGATTGGGTGAGAAAAAATAAACCAACCCTGGTTATAATTGTTATTATAGTAACTGCGTCTGCCTTTTCATTCACTGTAAGTTCTTGGAGCTTCTGCCTGCGCAGCATCAAGCCCTGAATTACCTTAATAAACTGCAATCAAAATGAATCTGATCAGGAGCTTATGAATCACACTTTAACAGAGTTTAAACATCTGTATCATCAATATCCTGTCTAGTAAGCCCATCCAAACCATTTTAATGTTTTGTTAATAAGACGCTATCAGTCACAAATGTGTTTATGATGTAACGCTACATGGAAATTTTAAATAGTGCTGTCAAATGACTATTTGCGATTAATCAATTTCAGAAAAAAAGTGCTATTTTTATATATATATGGCATACATTCATTATATAAATTATATGAATATACATTAGTGTTTTCAAACGGTAAATGTTTTTTGTTTACATATGGATGTGCACTGTGTATATTTATTATGTACAAATATTTATTATATAAATTATATTGAAAATACAAATGTGTATATTTATGTTAATATAATTTATATCACATAAATATATATTCAAAATATAAACATTACATATTTTTCTTAAATATATACATGCAAGCGTTTGTATTTATATATACACATAATAAACGTACTCAGTAAA
>JAUMHP010000084.1:13986714-14003405 GCA_032361065.1 Enteromius trimaculatus
CGTTTGAATGTTAGTCACGTGGTACTATATCGTTTCGCGGAAGGATGAAAATGTTAATTTAAAACAAATATGCCAATGTTTCAAATTCATATTCATGTCCAATTTTTTTCCTTATGTGGCAAGTAGCCTATAATAAGCGGGATAATGCAGAGGCAGCCGGTTGTTATAGAGAAATAAGCCCCTTCGGCTGCCCCTACGTTATCTCTTACTTAAAAAACAAAAAAAAAGTTCAGTGTTTGTCATTAAGTTTATTTAAAGCATGCATTATGTTGCGGACAGCACTGGAGTATTTTTAATTTGCTGTAACAGTATGTTTTACTTCACAATATTCCAAAGCATAGTATTGTACTTTTAGTTCACAATTAATATTTCATATCATTTATTACATTAATTACATTAGGAAAATGAACTTTCTTACTTTTACTCAAGTAAAAGTCATTCAGATATTTACTTAAGTACAATAAAATATTTTAATGTATCAAGGGTAAAAAAATAAATAAATAATAATTCATTTAATGTAAATAAATAAAAGTATGACATTGTGCTTTGGAATGTAGTGAAGTAAAGTTTTCTAAAGAAAAACACTACAGATACGGTATAAAAACTATGCCTATACGCAATTCACAAAAAGAAATGTGTGTGTCAAAGGTGAGAGTCTGTATGATAAAGTATGCGCTTTACCAGGCTTGGGCAGGATCTCACACACAATACTGATCTCCGGAAGCTGTACAGTTTGTCATAAACAGTTACCAGAAACCCTTCTTGTCCTGTGCACACTATGCACTGAGCACAAATCAGTCAGATGTGTTATCAATCTCTCATGCAGGATCGAAGGAAGGAGTTTGAGGCTAACTTAGAGAAAGCTGGACTTGAGCTGGAGACGGAGGACAAATCTGTGAGTGAAACATCTGGAATCACGAACCACACCAGAAACCTGATCAGGATTTTGATTTATATGATCAGTTCTTATTTGACCTGTTGTTGTTCATTTAAATGAACCTGTATTATTAGCAACACCACTCACACACTGTTGTTCTTCCAGGAGTCTGAAGATGGGAGGACGTACTTCCTGAAGATCCACGTTCCCTGGGAGGTGCTGGCAACATACGCAGACGTTCTGAAAATCAAAGTGCCTTTTAAAACCAACGATATTCCAGATAAAAAAGATGTGCCCATGAGCTGGCTGTGTACGCCCTACCGTCTGCCCGAGTATGTGATGCAGCCCGAGCCCGACTACTTCACAGCCACCTTCGACAAGAGCAAAACTGACTTCTTCCTCATCGAGGACAAAGAAACCTTCTTTCCTCCATCCACACGGAACAGGATCGTAAGAAAACCACACCAAATGCCAAGAATATGTACAAATATGTTACAAACATTATATTTTCACCCACTGCTGCAAACGTACTTCCCTGTAACCGAAGGCTTGGTTTATTTCCTTCTCCATGTCTCCAGGTCTATTACATCCTTTCCAGATGTCAGTACAGTAAAGAAGACAAGGAAAAGAAGGGCATCAAGAGGCTGCTGAACAACGGGACCTATACAGCTGCTTTCCCTCTGCATGATGTATGTCTTTAAACCTATTCACTTAGTTGATATTTCTCTGGAGACTAATGATACAGAAGGTTTAATAACAGAAAGGTTATTGTGTGTTTTTGTGTAGTGTAGATACTGGACCAGGTCTCGTGATGCGAACTGTGACAGCGAGCGCTATTCCTTGTATAAATACTGGGCTCGTTTCAGCCGCTTTTACAAGGAGCAGCCGCTCAACCTCATACGGTGAGACCAGCAAACGCCTTGCTTTAAACTTAACTTCCTTTATTGAAAAACAGAACGTATACTGACATTTTCAATCTTTTGAAAATATTGTTTAGCTTAATAATTAAGTTTTTGCTTTAAAATGTATTAATAACGTATGTATGTACATAAGCAAAAAAAAATAGCACTGGTGTCAAATGATACATCAAGATTAATCCTAAAATAAAGCTTTTGTTTACTTAATATACTGTATGTATGTGTACTGTGTATGTGTGTATATATATATATATATATATATATATAAACACATTTTTATATATTTAGAAAATATTTACATCCATATTTATATAATTTATATTATAAAAAATCTATTTAACATATTGAAGAATATACATGTATTTTTGAAATATGTATGCATTTGTGTATATATATATATGTGTGTGTGTGTGTGTGTGTGTGTGTGTGACTTTTCCTTTCAGTCAAAAATAATTTTAAACAGCAATTTAAAATGTAAAAAAAAAAAAAAAGAAAAACATTATAATTTTTTTAAATATTTTTATTTATTATTTTAAACTATCCATTTCAAGCTGAAATGTTAGGCTGATGATACACTGGGCAACATTTTGAGCAATGTTTGCTGGGCGATTTTAGGAAATGTTGCCATAAACAGTCAACCAGGTGAGACACAGGGCCCAAAATATATCTTAATTATCCAGAGAGAAATTTGTTACCCATTCTCAATTGAAAAGTACTCGCGCAACATTGATAAAACCTATTAGGGCTTTCTTAACTGTCTCAAACTAAAATACCTAATAGATGCATCTTAGTAGTTGTTGTTTGTCTGTTAAAACTTATTATGTCATGCATTCAACTATATTAATATTAATGATGGAGTTGCAGTTTAGCCCCTTTTAAAAAATTGTAACATTAAATGTGCCAATTATTTTTTTTCCTCCATGTGTTTTAATACGCTAGCTAACACATCAACATAGTTAAATAAATGATCACTGATAGATGAAATCTAGAGAATGCGTGGTGAAGCAAGTGGATGGGCGTTTTCTTTAAATATTGGGTTTCCTGTACCACAGGAAGTACTATGGCGAGAAGATCGGCATCTACTTCGCTTGGCTGGGCTTCTACACAGAGATGCTGTCCTATGCCGCAGTCGTTGGTCTGCTCTGTTTTATTTACGGCGTGGCCAGCTTCGACGAAAATGTCTGGAGGTGAGGATTAGACAAGAACTCAGAGCAGAGAAGAAGACCTCGTGGCACTGCTCTGGTGCTCTCTGGTGCTTTTCACAAACACAATGGCATGTGACGTAGGGCTTGAGGACTACGACACAAGTCAAGTGTAGCGATTTTGATTCTGAGTTCACAGAAACCGTTTCTGAGACCGCTTTCTTGTCTTGTGCAGTCAGGAGATCTGTAATGAAACCATCGGTGGGCAGATCATCATGTGTCCTCTCTGTGATAAGAAATGTGGCTACTGGAAGCTCAGCACAACCTGTAGCTCCTCATGGGTGAGTGAACGTTCGTTCAGAAACGTTTTACTTATGGAGGAGGATTTTGTGTAGTTATTAATGTAAAGTTAATCCTTCCTCTGATTGCCTTTTAGCAATCATATCTGTTTGACAACACAGCGACGGTGTTCTTCGCAATATTCATGGGAATATGGGGTGAGTTTAACTCCAGTGACTGACTAGAATTGTACGTGATGTTACCTGTGTCTGTATTTTCATAAACTACCGCCTACACCTTCTTTGCTCATCAAACCTGATTCAGTTAAGCTGCCTAAGGTTGGTAAATATTTCATATTTTCTTTTACTCTGGCTCCCTCTAATGGTAAGATATGATACTTGTTCTTAAACATTTAGTACATTTCTCATGTTGCAAGTCAGTAATTTAACCAGTAATACATATTTAGTACATCATTTAACAATCGTAGATAATGCAATAAAGAGATGTGTTTTTATAGGCCAACCCAGAAGTTAGCATTACTTCTAATGACAACACCATTCAACTTTAAGCACTGTGACCAAACGAAAGTGTACGTTCGGTTTTTTTTGTTTGTTTGTTTTTTACGTTATTATCTTCACAAATGAGTGCAACTCTTATTTTGAGGCCTAAATACAAAGATCGCGTAAGTAGCTCCTAGTAGTAGTAGTACGAGTAATGATCAATGACAACCTCCGTAATCTCATTGAGACTTGCCTTTTTACAAGTGAAAGCTTTCAGAAAGAGTGCATTACATTCATATTTGACTTGCTAAAGTGGCCTACAACAATGCCTTATCTTTGCAGCGCTGTATGCAGTAGGGAAACTGACACTGTAACCCTAAGCTGTATTTTTCTGTCGTCAGTGACTCTGTTCCTGGAGTTCTGGAAGCGGCGTCAGGCCCGCCTGGAGTACGAGTGGGATCTGGTGGACATGGAGGAAGAGCAGCAACAGATGCAACTCAGACCCGAATACGAGACCAAGTGCACCCACCGCCGACTCAACCGCGTCACACAAGTACGCATCCTTTAACCCAGAGCCTATTCAGTGTGTAGTCTTACCAGAAATAACTATATCAAATTAAATCATAGTTTTGATCATATAGCGCTAGGTTCTTCATTCATGGTCTTCGAAAGGTTTTACTTTTTAATTGTTTCTGCATAGTTTAGTTCTAAAGTACACCCGGCTGTAATTTTTATGCTTTATTCAGGTGCGTTTAATTCGAGTTAATGCTGCCTTCATGAGCTATTGAAAGTTTCCTGTGTCACTATAAGGTCACAATTAACAACAAAGCCCAAACTCTCAGCTTAAAAAAAAAAATGCACATAATGCAGTTTTCGAATTAGGTTCTAAATTATTGATGAGATTTCTTATCAAAAGTATGTATATATAGAACTATGCTGTTTTTGTTCGGTACATATGCGTACACAATATTTTGTTGCAGATATGTGTGTTTACAGCAATAGTGTATATACATGACTGTATCAACAAGAGAAATCAATGCAGCTGTAAAATTAATACAACTTTAAAGGTTATGGGCTGCCCAACTTGAGTCTCGCAATTAGGTATTAGTTTCCCAGTCGTAAAAACTACTTGAGAGGCCGCTCAAATTTTAGTATAGCGCATGAAGCAGCACACAGCCTGTAAATATAAATAAAACAGCTTTCAGGATCATGAACGAGGAACCCTGATATAAGTAATTATACAGTGGCTCTTTTATTCTCAATTTATTGTTTACTTATTATAAATGTTCAATGAAAAATGTTCTTGCATTTCACCTTTTGTTTTTGAATTTAACTGTTTGTTAAACTTATATTGCAGCCGTTCTTCGCTGATTTTTAACTGGAGTAATGTATATCAGCTTTAAAATGTTCATGTTTACTTTTCCACTAGACAGTAGGCAAGTCAAAAATATTACTAGACTTGTCAAAATGTTTAAATAGTGATTGATGATGTGGCTGATATTAGAGCCATTAGTCAGTTTAGCATTCACTCTTTGTCAGAAACCATTCCTGAGCGCTGCGTCTCACGTTCTAGATGCAAAGATACATTCCGTGTGAATGGCCCCTAAGTGGCAAATGCTTAGTATTTGGGTCTTATTTTCTAGTATGAATAACTAAATAGGTTTTGCATGTACTTGACAAGTAGAAGAAGGCAAGAAGAAAGTAAGGTATTTAGAAAAGTAAACCACAATATGTGTACTTCAAAACAAGTCAAAAATGATAAGTGAGAAAATCAGTTCTGCGTTGTAGAACCTGCTGTTCATTTCTTAAAGTTTTAGTTCACAAAAAAAAAAAAAAAATGAAACTTTTATCATTAATTACTCGCAGTCAGGTGGCTCTCTGATATCATCAAAAATGTTGTGTTCTGAAGATGAACAAAGGTCTTATGGATTTGGAACGACACGAGGGTGAGTAATTAATGACAGAATTTACATTTTGGGGTGAACTAACCCTTTAAAGTCATATTTAATCAAAAAATATGATTTATTTATTTATTTTGCACCCTCAGATTCCAGGTTCTCAAATAGCTGTATCTCGGCCAAATACCTCAATGGAAAGTTTATTTATTCCAAAAAAAAAAGACCCTTATGACTAGTTTCATGGGCCAGGGTCAGTTATATTTGTTTGTAAAACTCTGAGGTGCTAAAATGATAATTTGGCAGACAAGGGCCAGAATGTGAAGCTACAGCGTCACTTTAGGTGTTGTCATGTCACAAATGGAGTCAGTGGTCAGGTTTAGTTTATCTAGCAGCCGACTGAAAATCTAGATAATCTGCGTTGTTTGTATTGTGTAGAAACTGGAGTGGGTTCTAGACCAGACCCTACCTGAAATAGCAGGCAGGTATATACTGTGCTGGGCCACAGTTGTCTTCTGGGTAAGCCAGGCACAGGACGACGATACTGTAGAAGTGATTGCTGTGTGTGTGAGTGCGTAGCGTTAGCAGCCTGCCCGCAGTGTGATCGCAGCTCTGAAAGACTGTAGTCGTTAGGAACAGGAAGAGTCCTGGCAGACAGCACTAGTACAGTGCTAGATTGTGTGGTGGTGGTGGTTGCTCATGATCCCTGCTTTGCTTGCTTGCTGTGTAGGAGATGGAGCCTTATTTACCTCTAACAACCAAGTGTGCTCGTTCAATACTGTCCGGGGCCACCGTCCTCTTCTGGGTGAGCATCAAAACCATCTGCTACTTTAAGTATAACTATATATATATATATATATATATATATATATACAGTAAATAAAAAATCATGTCTAATTGTTTTAAGCACCTTTGTATATTAGCACATAAATACAGTGGAGTCCTCGGCAACAATGAAGAGCTGTTATTAATGTAGTTAAACTTGGAAACTTTGACATTTCAGATTTTTAAACACTAAAAATATTTAAGTTTTGTTTAGTTCTAGCCAATAAAGCAGAAAGCCCCATATTAGCTCATATTAGAATTTTTGAGCCCCATATTAGCTCTGTTGCACTGCTTAATGAGCTAACTACATACTACAATTTAGGACATCACATGTCTTATTTTTAATACCGAAATAAAGCTAGAAAATGATGTTGCTATGTGTGTTTAGAGTGGTTAGCTTAGCAACATGCTCGTATCAAATACATTTGAAATCAGACGCTGTCAAGTCTCCTGTAAACCTGTATAAATGAAGTGTTTCTTTTATTTTTATATATTATAGATGCTTACATAATATGATATTATAGATTAAATATAGATTAAAGTAATAAATGTGTCTAAAATTCCTTTTTTGTGTGTGTATATTCCAGGCAATTAATTTTATTTATTTATTTATTTTAGAATTTAACGTAAACACACTTCATACACACCAAAAAAATGGTATAGAATAGTGCAAAAGTATGTGAATTTGGACGGACGTATAGCTTTGGGACAGAGCTAATATATAGAAATACTATACTGTGTAGCAGATAGGTTATCGCATGATATGAGCAAGACTCAATATTGAATGTTAATAAGTTGCTGGACTGTATGGACACAGAATCACACATCAATAAGTAAGTTTAAATCAATAAATCTGAAGTTTGCCCAAGGATGCATGCTTTTACCAGCATGTAGCACTTTACTGTTGTGACGTGTCCTAGTAAACTCTGCATGTTTTTCTTTTTTAACACTATTTTTAATTGAGTTGTAATAGTAGCTGCGAGGAGTGAGTAGTTTGTGTGTGTGTGTGTGTGTGTGTGTATGACGAGTACCTCTCTCGCTCCCCAACCCAGATCTCTCTGATTATCGCCAGTATAATCGGTGTGATTGCGTACCGTCTGGCGGTGTTCGCGGCGTTTGCCAGCATCATGAAGGACAGCCCCACCAATAATCTTGATGTGATCGGAAACCTGATCACGCCGCAGTTCGCCACATCTGTAACAGCTTCCTGTATCAACTTTGTCATCATCATGATTCTGAACTTCCTGTATGAGCGTGTCGCCATAAAGATCACTGACATGGGTGAGCTTTTAGCAAGTATATGGGACTCCCAGCCTTTTATTTGCACCCAAAACCTTGTGATGTTTCAATAAATACACTTACTAAATTATATTATTGTTAGTTATTGTTGTTGTTGGTTTAAGTTCTTCTTTTTTTTATTATTTATTGCTTTTATTGTGAGAAAATTCAATTTGTGCACCGATCATTTGTGGCACTTTTCCACTGCGTAGTACAGCACGGCACGGTTCAGTACAGCTCACTTTTGGGGGTTTTTCCACTGGGAACAGTACCTGGTACCTGGTCCTTTTTTTAGTACCACCTCAGCCGAGGTTCCAAGCGAGCCGTACCATTACCAAAACGTGACGTGTAAACTCTTCTGGTCACTGATTGGATGGAGAAAATCGTCATTACTGTGTCACTTAACTTGCGACACAAGACACAACAAACCCGCTAGATTTAAATCAGCACAGCCAGTGAAGGATTGCTCCATTGTTGTGTGTTTATTTGTGGCGCGTTTACGATGATGTCACGGCAGTAGAGGCGGCGCAACTATAACGACACGTGAACAATTCGCCCACTCTAAAGCAGTACTAAACTGCAGTGGAAGCGCAAACCAAGCCGAACTGAGCTGTGCCGTAACGAGCCGTGCCGCGTCGTTCCACGCTGTGGAAAAGCGCCATTAGATTGGTTCGAGTCAGTGCATTTTGTGTTCAGTATCTTGAAATAAACAATATGAAAAACAATTGTATGTTGAGTTAATAACGTATTTCCATAAAGTAAAGTGTTTTGCGCACTGATTTTTTTTTTTTATTCTCTACTGTCTGCAGAGGTGCCCAAAACCCACGTGGAGTACGAGAACAAGTTAACGGTGAAGATGTTCCTCTTCCAGTTTGTCAACTACTATTCCTCTTGCTTCTATGTTGCCTTTTTCAAGGGCAAGTTTGTGGGCTATCCTGGAGACTATGCCTACATGTTCGGCAAGTGGAGAAATGAAGAGGTAACCCTGAGTTCCCATGAGCCTGTTTTTAAAGTGTTATTGTCCTTTTTCTTCTCCATTGCATTTTTTTTTTTTTTTTACTTTTTAAATTTTGTTATGCATTTGGTATTGCCAATGGATCTCTGTTTTATATTAATTGAGTATAGAGTTTAAGGATAATAATAAATACATTAATAAGATTGACTTATTAGATTGATTTGAAGCAATTTTCTATTTATAATCATCATAATTGTGTTTCCAGTGCGAGCCAGGCGGCTGTTTGATCGAGTTAACCACTCAGTTAGTTATCGTGATGGTGGGTAAACAGGTGTGGGGGAACATACAGGAAGCTCTCGTCCCGTAAGTCCATATGACATAATCACACATTCATAACTTTAAAAATCTGTTGCATGACCAGAGTATATACTGAAAGTGTCTATTTTGATAATAATAAACCAAGAAAGTGAATGATTCAGGTCCACGTAATAAGTGTTGTTGTAGTGTGTGTTGTTTTATATGTGTGTGTGTGTGTGTGTGTGTGTGTAGCTGGCTGCGTAACTGGTGGGTGAGCAGAAGTGCCCGGAATCATCCGGAGAGTCTGTACAGTCGCTGGGAGCAGGATCATGACCTGCAATGCTTCAGTCAGCTCGGCCTCTTCTACGAATACCTGGAGATGGGTGAGTATCCAGCACCTACATCAGGGCTGAAAAATCTTTAACTACATGATCATTATCATTTATATATACAGTATATATAACTGCAGTGAGTGTATAGTGTGCTGTCAGACGATTAGTAACATCTATAATAGCAAATGTACACGTGTGTGTGTGTGTGTGTGTTCCTATTATGGGCAATAAAAGGTTTATATTTTGATTTTGGGAGTCCCCAACAACAGGCTGACATGCATTCAAGTAAAAAAAACACACACATTTTCTTATAATTATACATTATACATTTATTTTTTCCTTAGGCTCCCAAACGATTCGTTCAAAAGCAGCCCTTAATGGTTAAGAATGAAGTTGCTTTTTAATTCAGACCAACTTGAAAAGACCAGCAAGTGGGTCGACTCTTTCTTTTGAGAGACAATAACATATTATACACAGTGCACTTTGGGAATTAAAGCCTGCAGTAACTCGGTCTTCCTGACAGGTGGCACTGTAGCTCATCTTTATGTGGAGAAACGTTAGATTTCTTCTTTATTTGCAGTTATCCAGTTTGGCTTCATCACTCTGTTCGTGGCCTCTTTCCCGCTGGCTCCTCTGCTGGCTCTGATGAATAATATCTTGGAAGTGCGAGTGGACGCCTGGAAATTTACCACTCAGTTCCGCCGGCCCGTGGCATCCAAAGCACACAGCATCGGCGCATGGGAGGAGATCCTCAACATGATTGCTGTTTTCTCAGTGGTCACCAATGTGAGTCTGTAGTAATAATGAGTCAGGAACCACTACATCATACATTATAGAAATCTTAAAGGGTTAGTTTACCCCCAAATTTCAATTCTGTCATTAATTCCTCGCCCTCATGTCGTTCCAAACCCATAAGACCTTTGTTCGTCTTTTGAACACAAATTAAGATATTTTTGATGAAATCAGAGAGAGAAATCTGACCGTCCGCAGACAACAACAGCACCTGAACTTACATCTTTACTGTAGTATTTTCAATAATTCTATAGTCTTTAGTTTGTTTATAAACTACTTTGACAGAGATATCAAAGCAGATCTTGTAACAGCATTAAATGTCATTTATTTGTCCTTCAGGCTTTCATTGTCGCCTTTACATCCGACATGATCCCTCGGCTTGTGTATAAGTATGCATATAACCCGCATGCTGAGAACACGATGGTAGGATACATCAACGACAGCCTTTCGTTCTTCAACATCTCAGAGTTCAAACCGGAAAACAGTCCAGACATTGGCGAAAGCCCAGAATGGTTCTATAGCTCCAACATCACCACCTGCAGGTACGGTTGTGTATGTTTGTGCTGTATCTTTTCATTGACAGATCTATTGTGACGCTGGTAAATGTGTGATACACATGAATGCTGTGTGGGTGTTGTAGGTACCGTGACTACCGTTACCCTCCAGGACATGAGAAACAGTACACTCATACCATGCAGTTCTGGCACATTCTTGCTGCAAAGTTAGCCTTCATCATCATAATGGAGGTATGAGATCTTGAATTCTCTTCATTCCTGCGTCAAAAATAGCTACACTTTATATGCTTTAAAAGAATAAACATACAACTGAACTGAAAATGTATTATAATTTAAATATACTTACATTTCAAATATATGCAGTTAACTTGACTTGAACCTGTTAAGTATGACTGAAATACTTTTTTAAATGCTGAATGTACACTGACAAGCATTTATGGTGAAGTAAAATACATTTTAAAATAATTTCTATTGACTTTTTTTGACGTGATGCTTTTAAATATTGAAATTATTAAACATTTGAAATTATGCCGTTTTAAATTAGGACATTTAAAATGTGATCACTTCTAATGTAATATCTACACTACAGTTAAAATGATAAAAGTTGACATTTGCTTTAGTATATCAGTAAACAATGCTAAAAACATACCCATTTAAGCATGATAAAATATCATTAGCCTTGTGGGACCACGCGGATATATAGCGAATTTACACGTCCCAAGTTCTAATCTCAGCTCGAGGACCTTTCCCAATCAAGCCCCATTCTCTTCTCAAGACTTTGCTTCCTGTCATGTCTTTTATTTTATTAAAGTGCCCCTGTTATGGGTTATGAAAGTCCCCAACAACAGGCTGACATTCATGCAAGGTCAAAAAACACTTTCCTTTTCATTATTTTTCCCTTTCATTAAGTTTTCCCAGGTCTGAGCATGCAACAAGGGGCCGGCATTATGCTGATGTTTCACTTTGGTGTCCACATGAAACCACTTGGGACTTATTTTGAAACTCATTTCAGTGATTCAAAGTCTTTTTTTTTTTTTGAGAAACAATAACTTTATACATGTGAAAGGTATTTTTACAAAGAGCCTCATGTATCAAAACAAACAGCACATGGTGTTCATTTCCACCACAGCAGACCGTTCTTAGCAACAGAAGTAACCTGGAAAACTATCAGCATTTTTGCAGATATCCGATATTTCTGGAAATCAACTATTGATGCGGATTAATTGGCAAAACTGACACATCAGTCAACCTCTATTTAAAATCGTAATAACAATGATAAACAATGATAACGATAAAGAAGTTACACTGTGACTAATTGCTTCATTAATTCTATAAAATTATCGGTTTAGCGTAACCGATACATTTAATGTCATCAGTGCTAAAATAAGTACTAAACTTGTCCTAATACTTTTCTTCTCTCCAGCATGTGGTGTTTGTGGTGAAGTTCTTTGTGGCGTGGTTGATCCCCGACGTGCCGTCAGACGTGAAAGCCCGTATAAAGCGCGAACGCTACCTCATCCAGGAGTACCTGCACAACTACGAGCTGGAAAAACTCAAAATCCAGCTCAGCCAGAATGGCCCGAATAGCCCAAATGGCCTGAACATCGAGCAATGCACGTGTTCCGCCACAGCCGCACCGCCAGTGACGCTGGAGGTGTTATCAGACTGTCTGACCTAACACAGGCCTGCCTGACCTCTCCTGACCTTGACACTAGCACATGAATGCTTTCAGTCAGCCGATGTCTCAAACCCGTCCTCTCTGTTTCAACACAAAATCACATGGCGCTGGTTCCTAATATCTCACAAATCATGTTGGAGTTTTTTCACACCACATCCGCTGTTTTGAGGTTTTCCTCAACCATGTTATGTTACCCAGTACTTTCGTTTTCAGTCATGTGACCTTAGGTTTGTTTAATAGAATAAGAGATATGAAGTATAATACCGCTCAAATGTATTTAGATGTACTGTACCTAAAGCCATGTGAGCTGTAACACTTGCACTCTTTAAGAACAGTTAGGTTTTCTCACGCTTTCCATATCATTGTTCTATGTTGGTGTTGCCAACGTTTCTGTAAGACACTACAAACGCAAGTACAGACTGTTAATGATCTGTATGAAACACTGTGTGAAAGTCTGGCGGTTGCCATGTCAGTCAAAACGTCAAGCTTAAATTTCATCCCAAAACTAAACTGGGTGAAATATAAACTGGATGTTTCAGGCTGAGTTACAGCATGGATGAGTGTCTCACACAGTGTAAAAAACAAGTACTCAGCGACAAACTTTATTGTTTAGAATGCATTTAAGCTACCAAAGATAAGAAGCCTTAACACCATAGACATATGCATGGATCATTTACGTTATTTAAAATGAGACATAAATATTAAACACTTCTATTTACCATATGTTCTGAGTTCATGTATAAAGAATTTATAAAAAAGGTTTTTCAGGAAAAACTAGATATTTTTTTTTTTTCAATTACATATTATCGTGCTTCTTTTTTTAGAATATACATTTTCTTTTTTGATCAAATATGTACAATATTTAAAACAAACTGGCACTATTTTTTTGCAGTATTATTTCATGCAGCACCGATACTGATTTTTAGCGCGTACATTAATGCTAGGTTTATTTTCTTCGCTGGAAATTGTATGCAAGAAAAGAGACTCTACGCCAAACGTTAGTAGATCCGTATATAAATATGCACACTAACTACACTCTTGCTGTAGCTGTGCCGTCAGGTGATGGAGGCACTGAATCTTCACCCGCTCTGTTTATAAAGCAGTTATCACTCCGTTTCCATTCAAAGATAATCTGCACTTTAATGCTGTAAGTTGAGCAGGAAACGATATCAAAGCCAAAGTTGCTCTGGTGATTTGAATGGCAAAGCTAATACATGTGCCTTTATCGAAATACCAACTCCACACGGAGTGTTTATTTGTTCTTCCTCTCCAATTGATTTACTGTGTTGTCCTGGTCCGAAGGCCAGTGTCATCTTGAGTTTATGTTTTGCACGATGCACTTAATGAGGACTAATTTATCTCAGTGTTATTGAGGGAAGATGATTAACAACCCTTTGAATCTGCAAAATCCTTGATTCGGTAATAAGATGCCAACCGGATCATTCATTTGGCATTGGACTACTTCAAATCAAAAAGTTATAATGAGGACCATGAACAGCTAGCGGTTTGACTTGTATATTTGATGGTGATGAAAAAACATGCATTTGCTGTAATTTGTGACTTGAATATTTAAGTTAAAGGTTTTGTTTTCTGCCTCTGGTCCAGATATGAAGAATTTAGTCACTGTTTGTCATAATAAGAACTGTTTTTCATAACAGTGTATGCTGTTTGACTATTTCACTGTTGGATTATGTAGCTGACAATCTGCAAGCTGTGCTGTGGGGTAAAAAGCCATTTATTAATAAAACATGTTCTGTCCGTTTTTACATTTTAGTTCTAACCTTTAACTGTGTTTTTCTTTACAAATTACTGTTTTAAGTTGATTTTATGCCTGTTTTTATGCATGGTTATTTTGGATGTGGATATGAATCTAAGTGTGTTTCTTCTATTCTGCTAATGTACCAGAAATGTACTCAGTTTTTCATATTTTAATCGAACTGTTGTGACCCAAATAAACTATAGAATACACCAGAGACACTCTAGTGTTTAATTGTTCTGGACATTGCTTTGATTTCTTATGTCAGTTCAGGGGTTTTGAGAGATGGTATTTCACATACATTATAAAGCTTGCTTCATAGATTCTGATGGGTCAGAACAACACGTGTGACTTATGAACATTTCTACACCGGTCAGGCATAGCATTAAAAACCACCTCTGTGTAGGTTTCCTTTGTGCTGCTAGAACACCTCAGATTCACTGAAGCATCAACTCTGAATGTGTCCTATGGTCATGACAGTCAAAACATTAACAGCAGATACTTTAAGTATCTGAGGTGCAAGCTAAGGTGGACCTCTATCAATGGTTTGTTGGTCCAGCAGATTCCACAGTTCGGTAGTTATGAGTCCATCTCCATAAAACAGATCATCTCTCAGAGCTGGAAATAGAAGAGGCTGTTCTTGGCATTACAGTGCAAACAGTTTCCCTGTTATTTCAGCGATTACCCTGTGCGCCTCAAACTAAAAGAGCAAATCATGGACAGCTTGTGTCTTTTTAAAGATGCTGATCTCTCCTTTTGGTTTAGGGTCATTTCCTGTCCTCTGATGACAGCCTTCTTTTGTGTCTGGGCTTCCAAAATGCTGAAGACTCATTCATGGATGGCTCATGTCTCTGGAAAATATAAGACTCCTCTGTCAATAACCGTTTTGTTTTCTCTGACAAGCAGAGGACCACCTGCTAGTGCTCTGGGATATTGAGGGTTACAGTAAGAGACTCTCTGCTGGGCCAGTCCCCATTGACCTCTTATTCCTTCTTCTACCCTCAAGGGTAGAAGACATTCCCCAGGTGGAGATAGCAGTAAAACGCTGCAAATGCCACCAATTGGAGAAATCATATTTATCCTTAAGTCAGGCCTTCTCTGCCCTGTATGCCATGGTCATCCTGCAGGTCCACCAAGCCAAGACACTAAAGCAAATGTACAAGGATAGTACTGACCCGAGGTTGATGTAGGAGATGCATACCGCTACTAACTTCACTCTGCAGGTGACGAAAGCTCTGTTGTGATCCCTCAAGAAGGCAACATCCAAGAGCAACATCTCTGGCTCAACCTGGTTGAGATGAGAGTTCTTGACAAAGTGCACTTTCTTGATGCTCCCATCTCCCAAGCTGGCCTGTCCAGCAACACTGTCTTTTGTTCAGCAAGACTGTGAAGGACTTGTCAATGAGAATATTTTGTTCTGTTTCCTAGCAGAGGTTGACCCACTGGATAGTGTATGCCATCGCCTTGATGTACCAGTCCCAAGGCAAGCCGTGCCCCCTGGGGATGAGGAGCTGTGCCCTTGGTCAGTCCACATCAAGTGTGTCCACCAGGGGCGGACTTACCCATTAGGCAAAGGTAGGCGACTGCCTTGGGCCCCCGAAAGCCAAAGGGCCCCCAAAATGCTTGTCATACAAGAGATACAAGCGAGGACACAAAAGCAGTTGCTATTTACGGTGTTTATTACAATGACGACCATCAGCGTGTCCGAGTTGAATGTGCTTCGTTCAGTGAACGGCTAGAAGGAGCTCTGCTTTCAGTTAAAATGTTGCTTATCTGAGGCCCCGTTTACACGAGTGCGTTTTCGTTTTAAAATGCATAACTTTTGCTACGCTTATCGTTTACACTAATCCGACATTTTCTACCCTCAGAAACAAACACTTTTGAAAACGCTGCAGACCCCGTTTTAGTTTGAAAACTCCAGTGCAAATGAGGATTGATTTGATTCTAGAACGCCACTTCCTTTTTTTTTTACTTGACAGTAACACACAATGCTTTACAGGGTTTGTTTTATGATTGTCTTGTTACATAACAATAGTATGGCTTCCTGCGTGTTGGTTATTTCACTGACTAATGCTAATCCACAAATAACACTATACCAACAGAAAAAGTAAATAAATAATATTTCGTCAGTTTACATCAGTGTGGATGTGTACAGTATGTGTACTTTAAAAATGTCTGTACTTATACAGTCACCAATTTTAACATTTTTCAGATTTTGTTCAGTGCTATCCAGTACTTTTCTCTCTAGTCTATTACAATGATGTATCGTTGTATATAACCATAATGAAACCTTTAGTCGTGTACATCGGACAGCAATTGGATTTGTGTTTCAGATAATGAATGAGTATTGCTTCTAGAGTTTTGAGATATTAGCACAAAAATGACGTAACATGTAAACTAAACACTGATTAACAAAATGTTTCACAAATGGTAAAACTTCCATTTTAAAAATGGTTTATTTCATTTAGCTTTTGTTTATGGTGACATTAAGTTGTAAAAAGCCAAAATATATCTTATATTGACCTACATTAAGTAACATTGTGTGTCTAAAAAAATTACAGAAAACAAATATGGTAAATATTCGTTTTACTCTGTGTGAATGTTTGTGTGTGTATATATATATATATATATATATATATATATATATATATAT
>JAUMHP010000084.1:14008353-14019923 GCA_032361065.1 Enteromius trimaculatus
ATATATGCAAAATGTGTCTTTCAAGGCGTTTGACTTACACACACACACATATAGATAGATATACATGTTTATGAATGTATTGATAAATTAATCGTGCGCTTTTTTCCCTTTAAGAAAGCGAAGTTTAACTGGGATCCGGAGACTGTGGGAATGATTCACGGCTCGTTTTTCTGGGGCTATATAGTGACACAGATCCCAGGAGGGTATATATCCTCACGACTCGCTGCCAACAGGTAATTTACAATTCACAAAATAAACAAATAAATCAATAAATACAAAATTAAAAAGTTTAATAGGCTTCTTTGAATGTCTTAGTTACATAAAAAACACGTATTTATTTATGTATTTATTTAACATAGTAGTTTGTATCTGGCAACCACATACATGTTTTTTTTAAGGGGAAATCCTGTCGTTTGTGTGCTTTATTTGGTTGCCATGAACCCTGAATGCAGAAGAGCAGACATGCTTTCCTCTGGAGAGCTCATTAACCAGACACTCACATGCTCTGTGTTCAGATTCAACAAAACTACCTTTGACTGAAAAACATATTTTTAGATACCTAGCAAGTCATTATTCATTCACAGCAAAAAAATGTATATATATATATATTATTTGTGCATGTGTGTGTGCAATTGTACTACATGTAATGGTTCATAAATCAAATTATGTAAGTTCCATTTAAATTAATAAAAAGGAAAATAACGGAATCAATGATGCTGATGTCTTCAAATGTAAGATAAATTCCAATTCGGATGCAAAGCAGCAGAATCGCGTTACACATAGTAAAATACAACACTATAGGAAAGACAATGAGTGACTGTTAAATGCAGCTTTTACATTTCATTATCCATACAACCTTGCTTCGAAAACCTTGAGCTCTCCATTTCACTTACATGAATCTGATTTCACAGGTCACACATTAAAACAGATGGCTGCAGCCTATGCCAATTAGATCTCACACACAATAAATAAAAGATGTGTTTTCCCGCCTTTCAGCATTGTAGGATTGATTTCTCTACTAGACGCTGATGGCCCTCGGCTACTACTGTCTACACAGTTAATGTTATTTACTCTCAGTCTTGCCGTTTATTTCTTGCTCAGCTTTATTTTTTTTTTAATTTTGCATCCGCTGTACAGATGTGTCAGTGTAAGGATACAGTTTGATTAGAAGCCGTTAGTAATGTGTTGGTGTGCACACTTTGATCTGCAGGGTGTTTGGTGCTGCTATCCTGCTCACGTCGACTCTCAATATGTTCATCCCCTCTGCTGCTCGTGTTCACTACGGCTGTGTCATGTTCGTCAGGATACTGCAGGGCCTCGTCGAAGTGAGACTCTCTCCTCTCTTTTTATACACGCAGGCTTTGTTCAGTTGCCGATTAGTAATTTAGCAGATGTTTTACACTAATCATATTACAGGTTCAGCCCCACTAGAGCAGCCAGATGTTGGAATATTATTATCTGGGCAAGTTTAGTTTGACTGCATTTGTAGCGCAGACAGCTACCACCTCTTAGTTGAAAATGAACAAAACTTGTGTTTAGGATCATTAAATTACAATGAAAATCAACGGGAGAGGTTTCAAGAATGAACGGTGAAGTACAGGCATCAGATTTGAACATTATATGTTAACATGAATAAAATGCAGTGTTAGTAACATTTTACAATAGGGTAACAACATCCCTGTGTGACAACCAGCCCCTCTCATTGTTAGACAGCAGCGTTTCCTGAGCAAGGATCTGATTTCCTGATACCATAACTATCAAACAGTGCTGTCAAATGATTTATCTCATCCAAAATATTTTTTGTTTGTTTACGTACATGTGTGTTTATATTTATGTGTATATTTATTTATATATTCAAATAAAAATGTTATATTTATATATAAAATATATTTATATATAATTTAAATTATATATGCAAGCAAACATTTTCCAAACATATACTGTATTTGAGTGTGTTTTACATATATAATAAATATACACAGTACACACACATATATATTATGTAAACTACGTTGGATGCGATTAATCACGATTAAATGCACCTATTATGATTTTAAATCAGTATTCAACCTCAGAACGATCTCAAGGAAGAAGTCTGATTTTGTGGTGGCTGTGTTTTAAAATGAAATGATTATCATCTTAATTACAGTGATTTTAAAAGTCTGACAAAGTCTGATGCAATCAGTTACCTTGCTTTAATAGAGTAACTGAAGTAGTTAATTTCATTAATTTAAAAACTACATATAAACAGCTTATATATGTAGTTCAGGTGTGTCATCGCCAGCACGACAGACTGAAATCACAGTAGTGACAGATTAGAAGAGAACAAATGAATGAAACCCTTGAAAAGGAGAGAACAGACTTGTGATGTCATCCCTTATTCAAACTAAAGCCACTGAAAGAGTATTAACAGCTGCTTGCTGCCTTTGTGTGCTGCTCATCTGTACTGTTGCTCACAATGAGCGTCGACTGTACATGACTTAAAAGCATTTGAGGATTTGTTGTAAGCGCAGTAGCTTGTGTTGTGTGTATTGACATTAGCTGCGTGGATGCGCTCTCCTCTGCTGGCCGCAGCAATTTGTGTCTATCAGTGACTGATTGTGTGACAATTAGCTGCTAATGAAGATTTAATGGGCAGCATTAGTGTGTTTGTGGTAAATCAGATCTGATCAGACTGCGTTTGTGCAAGTCTGCATGGATCATTAATCCTTATTTGAAAAGCGATTGTATGTGGTAGTGTTCTTTGGTTAGAGGTTAGATTGCTCTCTGTCCTTTATGACCCGTGTAAGGTATTTCATGTAAGATTTTCTATATTTTATAGCATCGACCTAATAAATGTAAATTCTAGTATAATAACTAAAAAATGATCTAATATTATTGATCCGATATATGTTATGTGTGTGTATGTGGGTATATTTGTAATTTACTTTATTGATAAATATATATATATATATATTTAATTATATAAAGTGTATCTGTGTGAATATATCTATAATTCATACATTATGTAATCAAAGAATCAAACACTTTATAAGTTGTCCCACAAAGCAATTAAAAAAATATATATAAAAATCAATACCCTCAAAATGAGACATTAGACAGAAGAAATTAGGTAATTAAGCAAATATAAAGCAGGGCAGTGAGGTTAAAATAAAGTAAAAGCAAGTATTGACGGTTGAACATGTTTCTGTGTTTGTCTAGGGTGTGACCTACCCAGCATGCCATGGGATTTGGAGCAAGTGGGCTCCGCCCCTCGAGAGAAGTCGTTTAGCCACCACCTCTTTTTGTGGTAAATACAATTTTACCTTCTTAAAAGTCCACCAAACACAGAATCTGGCAGAATAAAAGCTGTGGAAACGCTCTGTTTCAGGCTCATACGCGGGTGCTGTGGTGGCCATGCCATTGGCTGGAATATTAGTGCAGTATTCAGGCTGGTCTTCTGTCTTCTACATATATGGTAGGTTTTTGATCTTGAAATGATAACAGACCTTTCTCTTTTGAGTTGTTTGGTACCTTGACCTCTTGTTTTCTCTACGTTGGGCTGCAGGCAGTTTTGGGATTGTCTGGTACATGTTTTGGATCCTGGTTTCATATGAGAGCCCAGCAGATCATCCCACCATCACAGACGAAGAGAGGACTTACATAGAGGAGAGTATTGGAGAAAGTGCCCAACTAATGGGGGCGTCTGAGGTACGTTCCCTACTGTGGACAAATCTGAATCCCATGTGAGGTTTTCTGGGTCTTAGTCAAGTCATCTATATTCATATAGCACTGATACAGATTGTGTCAAAGCAGCTTTACAGAGTGAGAGGCTGTTTTGGGCCACCATTGACTTCCGTAGTACATTTTTTTCCTACTATGGATATCAGTGGGGACCAAAACAGCCTGGCTACAAACTTTCTTCAAAACAAAGAGAACAAAGAAATTTTTAAAAATAAATGAATATGCTCAGAATGCATTAATTATTCATAAACTACAGAGCGTTGAACGCTTGCGTTCTAAGGTGTGTGGTTATTTTCATACTCATAAGCACATACTTTCACATATCTTTCCCGCGCTCTCTCTCACAGACGCACACATTTACATACGTTCTTATGTTGTTAGCGCTACTCTGATGACTTTCAAGTTGATGTTACATCAACTTGAAAACAATCTCTCACCAGCGAGGTAACAATGGCGCTGTTATTAAAGAAAATGAACTTAGGTTTCAGGTTTCAGAGACTCTGGAATAATTTACACACTTTCTCTCTCTCTCTCTCTCTCTCTCTCTCTCACACACACACACACACAACTGCAATGGTCTGCTGTCAACGTCTCAAGCCTCCGTTACTAGGTCTAAAATGACGTTTTGAAATTAACAACAGAGGCGTTGGATTGGATGCAGAAGAAACAATCCTGCTCACATTAGCGTTTTAAGTCCAAAAACCGGATAAATACCTTGGAATATATATTATCTAATCAATGTCTTGAGGTGTGGCAACCGCAGTATAAGTGGAATAATTGACTCCGTGCTGTTGAATTATTAAATACATCAACATTTCCCTATCCCAGTTCTCAAACTCCCCCACTCCAGATAACCAGCTCAGTAGGAAAGAGCTACATGCGCAAACTGTTTTCCGATAGATACGATCCCAACACAGTGTTCACTGCTTCCCACTCCCCGAGCAGGGGAAATCTGTTTTAGTTTTCTTCTCTTCTGAACATTCATTCATGGATATTTCATATCATAAAAAAAGAAAACAATGTCTGCTGTTTTTTTTTTTTTTAACCGTATATATATGTGGCCTTGGTGAGCGTAAGTCTTCATTAATAGACCTACTACTACCAAAAATAAAAAACGACACATAACATTAAACATAAAAACATCAATTTTTTGTTAAAAAGCCAAGCAACGGCAAGTTGCAAATCATGGTTTTTCTCAAGTTGCCTGGATTCTAAAGAGCTTTTGCCCTGGAGAGAGATTGAGAACCTTTTGCGATTCCATTTCATCTCAATGGCAGTTGCTCAGCTTGGGAATAGAAATTAATTTCAGCATTTTACATTGGAAATAAATGAATAAATGCATTTAAAAAAACAGGATCTAATCCATGCAACCTTTAAATATCCAGTAATGGAGAGACTGTAAATGGAAATAATTACAAAATCATGTTTAAAGGTTTTTCAAGATCTTCGTGCTAGATGTGTCCGATAGACGTTCCCTTCTCAATTTTTAACCTGATTTGTATTTTCATAAAGAAATTCAAGACGCCATGGAGGAAGTTCTTCACCTCCATGCCGGTCTATGCAATCATCGTGGCCAATTTCTGCAGGAGCTGGACCTTCTATCTGCTGCTCATCAGTCAGCCAGCGTACTTCGAAGAAGTGTTTGGCTTTGAAATCAGTAAGGTGAGAGAAGCAGTTGAACTGATTCGGGGGAAATGTTTTTACATTAATCAGATCGCAGGCACGTCATTGTGCTTTTACGTTTGCTGTATGAATTGGTCTTGTGTGCAATTCTTTCTCAGGCCTCATTTGAATCGTTACTACCTGTCGTGTTTGACCATCGTTCACTGCTGTCATACCAGCATTGGATTCTATTTGAGATGTTGGCCATTCAGAAATGTGTGTTCACAGTGGCGTACATAAATAAAACCTGACACTGTTATTGATCTCCGACTTCTGAGCTGAAAGAGTGACATAAATCCTGCAGGCTTGACAGGTGTAATTGAACCACAATTGGATTCAGCTGGGCTTAGGTGCAGTATGGGAGATTGGACTTGTTTAGTGGTTTTATCAGTCAGGGCTTGTTTTGGATTTCAGTATGATTTAGTGTTAGTATATAGTATTTCTAGTTTTTACTATATCATATTTTTCAGCTATTTTATTTTTGAGCCATACATTTTGTATTAAGCATGTTAAAAAATGGCATTGTGGAGGTTCGCGCAGCATCTAATAAGGGAAAATGACAATCCTGTCATCATTTACTTAACCAAAATTTGTTCCAGATGCAATTCCTAGGAATTTCACTCCTGTGAGACATTTTTAACACACTGTAATTTAAAAAAGTTTCACCTGTTCTTGTCAAAATATATATATAAGCAACATCAGCATAACAATGGAAGCTAATCCCATATTTTCTTATAATATTAACAAGGGGCAACATGCATATTGAAAATAGCAGAGGGCCTAGGACAGATCCTTGCGGTACTCCATACTTTACTGATGTTAGTTGAGATAATGGACCGTTTAAACAGACAATGTGATAAAAATTGGACTGCTAGTATCTAAACTATCTTAAAGCCTGTCTTTGAATACCTGTATAGTTTTGAATTCGATATATGGGTACGTCATAATCTATGGTGTCACTAGTAACGAGATGCAGCCTTGGTCTGATGCAAGACCAAATCATTACTCATTTGTAAATTTAACAACTCCAGTTTCTGTGCTATGATGTCCATAAAAAAATCACCATTAAATTATATTGTATTAAAAAATGTGGCTCTGGGATTCTTCAAAACTTTCTCTTTGTGTTTAATAGAAAAACTAAAATCATATGGGTCTTTGTCTAATTTTTTGCTTCCAAAATTGTCATAACTCTAGTGAAGTGAAGTCACGAGGACTGATGTTTTGTGTTGTTTTGTCAGGTCGGTATGGTCTCTGCTCTGCCTCACCTTGTCATGACCATCATAGTGCCAATCGGTGGGCAACTGGCTGACTTCCTGCGGAGCAAAAACATCTTAACGACAACCACCGTCAGAAAAATCATGAACTGTGGAGGTAAGAGTAACCACATTTCAGTACAGTAATTGTATCTTGTCTTTAAAATTGATAAAAAACTAAATGGTGTGACCTTTGACCTACACATTATTTGGTTGTAGGCTTTGGAATGGAAGCCACTCTGCTGTTGGTGGTTGGGTTCTCCCACAGTAAAGGTGTAGCCATCTCGTTTCTGGTGCTAGCGGTTGGTTTTAGTGGCTTTGCTATATCAGGTGAGACACTCACACACTGGTTTACTTGCCTTCAACAGTATGTGAAAGAAATATCTCTCAATATTTCTGAATTCTTCTTTTATCCTGTCCCTCTTCAAGGTTTTAATGTCAACCACTTGGACATTGCGCCGAGGTACGCCAGCATACTGATGGGTATTTCTAATGGAGTGGGTACTCTCTCTGGTATGGTCTGCCCTCTCATTGTAGGTGCTATGACCAAAAACAAGGTGAGAAATCCTTAAGTTAGTCATACTTTCATTATGAAATGTATTTTTTTTATTTATTTTTTTATTTTTTTGCATACTACCAAACTCTACATAAGCATACCTGCAATACATTTCACAAATGTGCAGGGTACAGCAGAACACAAACTGAATTATTAAATATATGCTGCTTTATTGGAACAATAAATCCAAACCTACACCCAGCCTTCCCGATACTTAACTTTTTTTTCAAGTTTTTGGCAAAAGGCGGATTTGACCTTGAGTTGATTGCATCGCAAAAAAAAATAATTGTGCTACGCGCTTCAACATCTTTGCCGCCAAAGCCATCAATTAAAAAAAGTCTTCTTTTATAATGTTGTCCAGTCCAATCACACGTTGGTGGGTGGAGTTAGTTTAAATAGCCTCTGCCAACAAAGTGTAAATAGACACTCAGAAGATGTATTGTTGCACATGCTGTTTTTCAAATATTGTAGAAAGCATAAAGTACAAAAAATTTTTATAGTAGATTTCTGTGCAGTTTGTGATGAGCAGTAGAAAGGCATATCTACTAAGAATTACATAATAAAAGTCAAAGACTTTGTCTTTTCTTAGACTCGTGAGGAATGGCAGAACGTGTTCTTGATCGCCTCATTGGTGCATTACGGCGGTGTGATCTTCTACGGGATTTTTGCATCCGGTGAGAAGCAGCCATGGGCCGATCCTGAGGAGACAAGCGAGGAGAAGTGCGGCTTCATCGATGAAGACGAGTTAGCGGAGGAGACCGGTGACATCACACTGAGCCACGCTCCATTCGGGGGCCAGGGCGCTTTTGGGGGCCCCGCCAAAACATATGGGGCCACGACTCAGCTAAACGGGGGATGGGCGAAAAGCTGGGAGAAAACTGAGGAATACATCCAGGAGGATGCCCAGCAGACGTATAAAGGAGACGGGTACTCCTAGATGTTTATTCACAATGAGTCATAGCAAAAAAAGTCAAAGTAATTATAGACACTGTACTTAACACACATACAGGAGTCTGAGATGTTTTTGAAAAGAGTCTTTATCCAATAAGAAGTGAATAGAGAAGATATTTAAGGTGAATAATGTATTCAGAAATATTGATTAGAATATACTGGTAATTATATGAAAAGATCATATTTAGGATTATATATGAAGAATATATATGGCTATGTAAATGTTTCCTTTAAAAAAAAATACAGATATGTTGAGTTATTACTGTGGTTTATGATATTTAATCAACTGACAATACTTAATAGCACAGACATCTGTAATCAAAGCACAGGTCTTGGTTGTTTTTTGCGGGTTTAGACTAGTTTTGTTTTAGTTTTGTAACTTTAGCAGATGAGTAGGTCAGTTTAATCGATCAGGACCAATTACAGTAGAGTAGGGTAGTTTAGATCAGCGTTGTTTTGTTCAGAAGAAACAAGTGTTTCACTCTGGTTTACAGAGCTCTTGCCATTGACCTTACAGAAAATATGCAAAATTTGGGTTATTTAACTATATTATATAACTTACAAAGAATGCTGTTTATCATTATGTACGTGTACTATATTGCACATTATAAACTAGTCCCTTTATTTGGGACATGAAGCTAGAAGGTAGAGCAAAATAGACATATACTGTTTGATGCAGAAAGAATCTAAAATAGCACAAATTTGCAAAACATACCTGCTATATTTGAATGATGATGCGTATCAAAATAAGTGTGAAATATACTGATAAACCTTTAAATGTTGAATCATCCTAAAGTACACTTGAGAACTTTTTAAAGTGCAATCTTGTATAAGTTCTGTTCAGCTATAGTTACATCAACACTACATTCAAGTGTGTGCTTGGCAATACAGTCCTGTATTTTTAGTGGTATTAAGCTGGTCTTCATTTAAAAAGTTCTGTTTTAACTGACATATAATGACAACCCGGTCATTTTCTAAGATTCTTTGAATGCACTGACATGTTGTTATTTGGGAAAACAAGTAATTTCTATCTTATGTATGTGTTTGACATGGATTTACTGTTTCTGTGAGACTGTTGTGAATCTGGGTCAGTGATATCTGTGCTTACTGTTCTTATTGGGCCATATTTATCATAGAAACTGGCATTAAAAAGTGAGGCTGTCCATTTGGGATATATATCGTGATGCCACTGAGATCACTCCATGCGTATGGTCAAATCCTGATCATCTGATGTATTTAAGTGTTGCCATGCAAAGCTGATGTAATATGTTGAGTGAATTTCCCAAAACCTGTCAGGACATGCAGGTTCCATCTCACCTAAAAATTTAATTTTATTTTGCATTTAGACTACTTTTAGGACCAGTAATTTAAAATAACTAAATAAACACTATCAATGCTGTCAATGTAAATAATAATAATGATAATAATAATGGTCCAAAAGCTTGGTTTTCTTTCAAAATTGTGCAAGTTTTTGTGAGATTCACTCTTAAGTCTTCATTCATGACACATACCAGTGTGTTGTGTTTTAGTCAACCAGCAGTAATCTAAGATAATGTGTCAAAGTCTTAAAAAAATAAATAAATAAATACCTGTTAAGAACATGTACTGCAATAATTTACTGATGACATCAGCAATCTTGTTATATTCAACATCTATTCAAAATCTGGATTGTGTCTAGTTTACAAATGCATTGCGAAAGTCTTACCGAAGCATCAAAATCAGCTTATGTTTGTTCTGGTCAGAAAAATTCAAGGCCATTTTCAGAGGTTGGAATCTGAGCCATGCTTTAATTTGTTCTGAAACTCAGCTAGATGTTTTCTAGATTTGTGTATTTTGTGATGAATTTATCACAAACCTAAAGCTCTTTTCATGGCCTCTTGCCTGAGACTGAAGTGCACAAGTGATTGTTATATTCTATTGTTGTGTCATATAGAGCGATTTGTTGATGTCAAAAAGTGTTAAACTGTATGAATTGCTCACTAAGTGTGATTTTATATACAATTATTGAAATCAAGACATTATCATGTCTTTCCTTTGATTTTTGCGACTGGTGGACCAAAAATTAAAGGCAGTTTTCTGGTTTTGAAAAGATAAGAGTTGATGTTCTTTATAGAGTGTGATGATTATTTTTGCATGATACAGTCATTAAAATCATCCTGGGCATTGATTTCAAATTGTTTTGTCTCTCTTTGTGAAGATCTGAAAGACATATAATATGTATAAAATTCAATTAAAGTTTGCATTGAATAGACTAAATATACAATTTTATTCAACAGAAAGTATAAAATGTACTCTTCTAAAACTTTTCAGAAGGCAAGAAGCGATTGTGAAAGTAATGCATAATGTGGTTATGCAAAATGTATTCAATAGCCATCAAAAACTTTTCTCTAATTTCTCTAACCTTATACGTAATATAGATTTAACTAATTACATCAGTGGATCTGATTAAGGTAAATGACCTACAAAGGACAAATTACCACCACCAAAGTAGATGGGAACAAATTACTAATCAATACCATTTAAAACTCCCAACAGACTGCTGAGCATGCAGGCCATTCATCTGTTACTCAACACAAGAGTATGGAAGCCAGACCCTACAGCACTCAAACCAATACCAGAACAGGCCTTCTAAGACCCAGACCATTATCAGACCCCTTCAAAAAACCTAAAGCAGGACCAGACCTTCAAAGACTAATCTCCTAGTCTAGTCTAGACCAGGGTTTCTCAAATCTTATCCTGGAGGTCCAATGCACTGCAGAGTTTAGCTCTAACCCTAATCAAAACACACCTGAGGATGTTGGTCAGTGAATCATTAGAAAATCACAGGTAGATGAATTTTATGAGGGTTGGAGATAAACTCTGCCGTGTATTGAACCTCCAGGGTAAGATGTAAGAAACCCTGGCCTAGATCAACATCAGACACCCAAAGACTAAAGCCTGGGCCGATACCAGACCCCCAAAGAACAATAAAAGAGATTCTAAATCTTAATGAGTGAATAAACGAAGTATTATTATTTATAATCTAGACCAATGCCAAAGCCCCAAAGGCTACAATTTAGATCAATACCAGGCCACAAAGATAAGCCCAGTCCAGTACCAGACCTCCGAAGACAAAGGTTTAGACCAATACTGGACCACCAAAGACTAAAGCTTATAGGCCAAACCCGTAACCCCAAAGAAAAATAAAAGACCTTCTAAATCTTAATAAACAAAGTACTACTATTTATAATCTAGACCAATATCAAAGCCCCAAAGGCTAAAATTTAGACCGATACCAGACACCAAAGATAAACCCAGTCCTGAACAAGACCCCCAAAGAATCAAAATCAAACCCCCAAAGACTAATATCTAGACCAACAGCTGATTCCACAATAAAAGACCCTATTATTATAAACAAAGTATTATTATTTAAACTGGAAGGCATA
>JAUMHP010000084.1:14027910-14038768 GCA_032361065.1 Enteromius trimaculatus
CTGTGATGCGCTGGGCAGTTTTCACCACCCACTGCAGTGCCTTACGCTCAGCAACAGAGCAGCTCCCATACCACACTGTGGCACAGTTAGTTAGGATGCTCTTTATTGTGCAGCGATAGAAGTTCACCTGGATGGCTGAGGACAGCCGGCTCTTCTTTAGTGTTCTCGCGCTGGTGAGCCTTCTTGACTAGGCTGGAGGTGTTGGCTGTCCAGGTTAGGTCCTCCGAGATGTGGGTCCACAGAAACTTGAAGGATGAAACAGACTCAACAGCCATCCCGTGGATGTGAATGGGATCATGAGAGCCTCTTCTCACCTTCCTGAAGTCCACAATAAGCTCCTTGGTCTTGGAGGTGTTAAGGAGCAGGTTATTGTCTGTATACCACATGGCCAGATGCTGGATCACCTCCCTGTAGGCAGTTTCATCGTTGTTTCTGATGAGACCGATCACCGTGGTATCGTCTGCATACTTGATGATAGAGTTGGATCTATATACAGGTCTGCATGCGTGAACAGGGAGTAGAGGACGGGGCTTAGCACACAGCCCTGTGGCACACCAGTGTTGAGTGTGAGGGTAGTGGAGCAGATAATAATGTCTAAGAAACAATGCTTTAGACACTGACATGTTGAGTCTGTGACACATTAAGCGCTGTGTTCTCAAATACTAAATATATATGAGTCAAACGTCAGTCTCCATTTGGCAGTCACCAGCCCTTTATCTCATGTTCTTTTTCCTGTTCAATTCCTCTTTCCTTTAATTCGGCGCTTGGCGTCTATGTCACGGCTCTGAGCCCGCCCTCTGTTCGTTGGTTGGATGGCTGGTGCGGAGCCGGAGATAAAATGGGTACAGAAGCGAACTGAAAATTGGGAGGAAGTACGAAGTCTGGCATACTCAGGCTAAAATGTAGTTCCAACCCCAATCTAAGCTGATCAATGTATTCCAAGGTCTACACTTTTTTTTGTTGTTTTCTCTTCACCTTGTTCTACCTTTATGATTGCCCTCTCCTCTTCCTTGATGGTTTGTTTTCTACTTCCTCTCTTGTCCACCTTCTCCGTTTTTTTTTTTTTGTTTGTTTGTTTTACATTCCCTTATCCCTTTCCAATTTTGCTCCTCCTTCCTTTCCCCTTTGCCTTCATTTCCCCTTCTATTGTACAATTCTGATTCTTGTCCTTCTTCCCAATAATGATTGAATTCCACTCTTTCCATTCAACCCTTTTTAACTTTTTTCCCCTTTCCTTTTTTTAGGTTGGGAGGATCCAAGCTAAATAGTGATACCACTTTAATTATTATTTTTCACCTCCTCTCTGTGCTCTTGTGCAGAACTGAGAACACATGAGTGATGGAGGTGTGAACAACTGATCAGCAGATATTACAAACAGAGCAAGTGCTAATTAAACCAAAGGCAGTTTGTCTGGAAACTCTGCTATTACTCACAAAACAAATGCTACACAAACTAGAGCTTCAATGATATCTACAAGTCAGATGAAGAAGCATATCTGATCTACGTTTAGTTTATGGGTTTTTCCATGTATAAGTGAATATGGAGATGTTTTATACTATCTAATACTATCTAATTTGCTGATCTAAAAATGTTGGTCCAAAGAATATGACTATATATATATATATATATATATATATATATGTATATAAGTCTCGTATTGATATCTGCATCTGTCAGATGTTTTATCACGAAAATTAATATACCATTGCTTAAATATTGTGAAATGCAAAACACACTATGAGCAATAGAGGTGTACAATGGGAACAAGTGACAAAGGAATATCAATGTTTGTCCTTCGATATTCATCTGCTCCGCTTCTTTCTAAAAAGCAGGATCCTTCATCTGTCTGCAGTCTCTCCAAGCTGTGCTTTTCATCACATGTTTAACAAACCATGTCCTCATTGGTGCTGTCAACACCCCGCCCCCAACACACGCTCACACCAGCTCACCAAGTCTACAGGGACTAGATCGGTGTGCCTTTATATGCAGAAAACATGTGTTTTTCTTTCACCTCTGTGTCATATTAATAAAGTGTTAAAAAAACAGTCCACTTGGTCATTTAAAAGCCATTTCATAAGTGTGCAGATTGAGTTGTTTTGTGGCACCATTGCTAGAATCACTACTGCATTAGTTCAGCAGTCAAAACCACTGGAAACCCAACCAAAAATACAGATCACGTGACATTACAAAAGCAGGCAGATAGAGTTGGTGTTGCGATATCAAAATCAAGGGTTTGAGGTTGGTGTATGTCTGTTGAAGAAGTCTATGTAGCTTTTTGCAGATGTACTCAATCCAAATGTACAAGCTTTCTCATAAATGAGGATGGCTTTATCTTGCATCAGGTCTGTGACATAAAACCATTTGCTCTTGTATACACCCCATCCAAAATGCCAGTTTCAATAGGAAAAATGACAACATACCACTCGTCGAACATTTAATGGGGTCTTTAAATGTAAAACTGAAAATAAATGAATTATGTGTGTGCTAAACTAAAATGATTAACACGTGCATGAGGGATAAGCACAATCATCCCTGCTTCCCAATGTGCATACTATCCACCCTGCCCTAAACAGCATTTGAAAATCACTGATATCACACAGAATTTAGGATGTGCACATTGGGAGACAGGCTCGGTGTTTACGAGTAATTCATTTACACCGAATACTTCAAAGACATTCCAGCATTCCTGCAATATCTGTATTATGGCAGTGAATAATGACATCAAGATTCTTTCAAAGAGAAGTCCGTAATGAATTGCTGCGTTAGGAAGGAAATCTCGCCTCTGATTATTCACTGTGGAAACGCTTGTGTTTTCTCAGCATCGCCCTGCTGCTCTCTCGGTGCATATTTGAGCTGAGAAAACACATTTTCTTTGTTTCCAAGGAGACAGGGACGAGAGGAAAAAACGAAGAACTATTTGTCTGCTGTCGGAGAAAGCGCAGCATCTCTAGAGCATCGGAACAGAGAGAAACTACTTTGAAGTGTCTGCAGTTTCTGTCCATGAAGAAGAAGGCAACTGCAGCGCTCTTTGGTTTTTGCTCACTAATTAAAAACGTTTAGCCTGACATCTGAAATATTTTCTAAAACCCATTTACATATTAGCTGCCATCTGGGTAGATTACATGAGGAGAATTGTAGTTATGCAATCCATGACACAGGTAATTTAGTTAATATTAATGAACTACTTTTAGATTACCTTTGAACTTTTTTCCCCCACATCGATTAAAATGTCAAAGAAAATATATTTAAGGTTTTCTAAATCGCGTTTGTTGAAAGAACTGCAGGTGATCTAGCTAAGTGAATTTGTCTTATAAAATTATTTTATTATTTTTGTTTTAAATAAATATATATTAGGTAAAAGAGGACCAGATGACAAAAAAGTTGGTCAGTTTGGGGATTTTGCTACACGATTATGAATCATTAATGTGCGCAGGGGCAGATTTAGTGAATTTGGGGCCTTAGGCAAATATAGGAATGGGGCCCTATATTTGCACACATTTACTGTTATTTGCTGCTGCACAATGTGCCACACAGTGTTTCTACATTTTTCATGTACATATTATTATGGGATTCTTTCATTAACGTTAATTCATTTAGCAGACACTTTTATTCTTTCATGTGGCAGATCACGAAATAGCAATTGATTTACAGTTGAGTCGTTAAGTATAGTTAAGTATCAAATTATTATTATTTATTATATTTAATAAGACAACCCTGTTTAGGCTACATTTTCGTGCACATACTGTATTTTGATGCAGCTGAATTCTCAATAAATCTGTTTTCATTGATACTGTTTCTGTTGTCATAAAACGGGATGGATATGCAATAGTGACTGAGTAGTGACTTATTAAAACTACATAACCAACTCTACCTTCCAAGATCTGCACAAAAATCAAACCGGCTACACATAAGGTAATGACAATAGCTGTGCTTGCATGAAAAATTAGGCCCCGTTTACAGTAGTGCGTTTTCGTTTTAAAATGGCGTTAAACCAACCCCGGAGTTTTCAAACTAAAACTGGGTCCGCAGTGTTTTCAAAAGTGTCCGTCTTCGAAGAGAAGAAAACGTTGGTTTAGTGTAAATGATAAGCGTAACTGTAGCAAAAGTTATGCGCAGCTCGTGTATGAAAAGAATTTATGTGGGCCGCTTGGCAGTAGCCTACCTTTGCCTAATGGGTAAGCCCGCCACTAAATCTGAGTATAGTACGAAAACTCGTGGTATAGATACTCAAAAATTTACTTTGGCATAGGCTATATATATATATATATGGTATTGGGCAGACAACAAATTCTGCATCATATGCAAGCGAAAACTGCGTCAGTCTATGTTTGCGTATCAATACCACAAGGTTTTGTGTTTATACACATTTATTATGAGACAGGGCTGGAACTTTAACGTTTAAAAGACAAACGCCTTCCAAAATAATAGCTGCTATAACTTGTATATTCACTTTAATCAAAGCACAACACGTTTTCAAATATAGACTATACAGCTATAAATAGGCCTACTAAAATAATTTCAGTCCCCCAAAACGAGCAAAAACTTGATAAACATGAAGAATGAATTCTGCTTGATGTCGAGATCAGATTAGATTGACTGATTCTGTATTAAGACAACTCCACCTGTTTGAAAAGGAAATGAGGTCCTCTTTTAAATCATTAGGATGCTGTTGAGATTTCAGATGAAGTCATAAGCGATGAGGCTTCGTCGCTGCTTTCGACAACCTCAAGTGACCTCATAAATCAGTGAACGTGGAGTGACCCCAGCCCGTGCTGATTCCTGGTCTCTTCCTCCTCCTTCTTAATGTGACAGACATATGAAACCCAGCCCATGAAGCACGCGTCTGCGCGTCCCCGGGGACCAATTTAAGAGGCGCACGCGTTCACTGCCTGGCCTCTTCCTCTATTTCAAATGAAATCCTGTGCTTAATGCCAACGGTTTCCAAGGTGACGGTGATGCCACCATCTGTCACGCAGCCTATTCAGTGGAGCCCAGCAGCATTTCTCTTTAATGAAGGAGAGTATTTTTTTAATTATACAGTATAGATGAAATACAGAATGAGCTATACTGTGCAATGTAGCTATACAGATAAATAGATATATTTACAAATATTATACTATAATTATAATATTATAAATATTATACTGCTACTGATTCCGAATTACATGAGAATTGTATTAAATAGTACCACACTAATATAAAATTAAAAAGATTAAGACACTTAACATGTCATGTCACAACCAAGAACATGAAAAAGTGATTATTTAAATATTTATTTTACTATATCATGGATACTTCAAGTACGAGATGGGAAAAAATGTTAATTTTAATTTATTTGAATGTTTAAAAGACAAACACCTTCCGAAGTTATACACGGTTAAATAACGACTGAGCGATAATTCAAATAAAAATGAATGCGTTTATCCTACTTCTCAAACCTTAAATGATTTTATTAATTCATTACTAATATATAATTTTATTTTATTATTAAAAGCCATACTGGGTATATAAGTAGGCAGACTTTAACTTTAAATTAAACTAGCCTACCTGATATTTTAGATTCCCTGTGCCTTTGAGAAGGATGCAGTTTCTGTACTATGCATCTAAAGAGGTACTCAATGAGACAGAATATTCAGGAAATACAGACTCTTTAGACAAGACGACAACAGCAACATATAATAACAGTTTAAGAGCTTTATTATTAATTATTCTTAAAACAGGAGGAACCCAGTCCTCTGATACAGCACATGGCTAATGGTTTGAAGAGCACTGTCGCCCCCTGTCTGCTGGAAGACCAATGAACTCCGTTACTTCTCCTTTCTTTCTTTTTTACCCAATGCTGAAGAACAAAATCATATTCTGAATTTTAAATTATAAAAACTGACAAAATATATGGAGGAATAAGTTTTGCTCTTGTATAAGCTCTTATAACAAAAAATACAATTCTACTACTAATAATATTAATGGTTACAAAAAAATAAATAAAAAAAATACGATACATAAAAAGGCAATTGCGCTTTCAATGAGGGAAAAAGTCAATGTTAAAATATAAAAACATGTCAAGCATTTTAATAGTCATAAAACGAGGGGGGAAAGGCACGTCTATCCTCAAATATATAATTTCCGTAAGTTAAATTCACATAATAAGAAAACACATTCTTTCAAAATAAAGAACTTCCTATCTGATATATTTACAGCTTCATCTGAGTGATTAGATCAGTCCATATACTAACACCCATTACATTAAAGTCTCCATCTTCCCGTTTAAGTGTTCTGAGCTCAGTTTGTGTCTCCTCTCTCAGCGCTGGTCCTGAATGCAATAAATCCTTGAATCGATCAGTCAGTGCATTAAAAGTAACCTGCTCGTCCGACGTCACCACCCACTGACTCTCCAAGACGTCATACTCCAAGCAGGACGCCCAATGTTTCAAAACCCCCCAGTATGCCTGCTTAAACTCGCACGACCGTCGGGAGAGGACAGCGCAAAGCTCGGGAGACAGAGATCCGCACGCTTCGCGCATACACCCCTCGCGCTCTTGCAGCCACGCCAGGACGCAGCGCTGAGTGACGGAGTTCGTTTCGTCATCGGGGCCAAGGAACGCAGCTGCCATGACGTCATAAAGCCTCTCCGGGTTTCCCGCGCTGTCCTGAAGGATGGAGTCCAGCAGCGTTCTGGCGTACCCATCATTACCAGAGCGACTCAACACAGAGCTCAAGAGCTTCCCCAGCAGTCCGCCTCTGACCACCGCTTCAGCCTGACCCGTGCTGTCCAGCGTGCGGCACAACAGATTAAACGCTGACTTGCACGTCATTAGGCTGTTTTGGTCAAACTGGGATTCACGTGCAGCGGTTTTGGGTTCTAAAAGCATCTGGATGACGCAGTTGGGCGCGCAAGGGTTTCTGAGTAAATGAACGAGAAGCATGTGCCGACACCGGGCCAGTTCAGAGAACGTGACCGGCGAGCACGGGGGCAGAGTTTCTCGCAGACGCCGGCTGGTGTCGCTCAGAGCGGCTTCGATCGCGGAGCGGACTGCGGGGTTGGACTGGAAGCGGGAGTGCAGCTGCTCGCAGAACTCAGCCCACTGAAACGCCCGGATCACGGTGTTATAGTCCCACTCACCGACGCGGTCCGTCTGAGACACGGCCAGCAGCTCTAAGATGTCGGTCAGGTGTCTCAGCACAGCCTCCATGAGACTCTCTCCTTCAAATAAACATAAACAAATCAACGTGCGCGCGGAGAGACCTTCTGATTGAGTCTGCGTGCTTCGTACCTCAGTCGCTATTGGCTGAGAGAGCACGCAACGTCACCTTTTTTCGCGCGACTGAACTTCCGTGGCCGTATTTCAAAATAAAAGTATGGATTTGCGTTGAATATTTAAACAACTCCCTTTTAGTTATATTATCTTTTATATCAAAACGATAAACACTCGATTTTAAATAGCTTATTCAACGCATGTTGAAACGTATCAATAAATTATCATTTTAAAAGTTAAAGTGCTTTGCAAGTTTTGTTGCTTATTTTATTTTTATTACCTTTTTTTATTACTTAAGTTTTTATTGCCCTTTTCCATGGCCAGTTACGTATTTTTTTGTGTGTGTGTGTGTTTTTATTATTTCTTATTTTATTATTATTATTATTATTATTATTTTTTTTTTTTTTTACTTCGGATCATTGTTCTGCAGTTTTACATTGTTGTGCAGCTCCATAGCTCCCAGACTCGCTCAGATAAAAAGACGCGTCGCGTCGCTCAGGGAGGCGGTGAGATTGCGCGCTGTGTCTATCGTAAGAGCGCACTTTGAACTGAAACCCGCAATGACAGTCGGGTCTTTGAGGCTCAGTGTCACTGTGAACAACAGTGTGAAAAAAGCATGAATTCTTTGGAAACGTGCGTCTGCAGTTGAAGAACCGACCGCGGACAGAGCATTCTGGAGGGTAAGTGCATACTTTTGGGAATGACAAATGTTTCTCCATAGATAGAGAGATACATAGATATCTTAATGAAATAAGATAAATATTCGTAACAAAAAAAAAAAAACAAAAAAAAACACACACACAAAAAAAAACATGGCATAGTGCTTATTTTTGCAGAAATAGTTTTTGCATTTTCTATTTTAGATCATTTGTACAGTGTAGTCTGTTTTTGTGGTTTCTCTTTGTGTCAGAAATAGCTCATGAAAGCACCAGCAGCTTTGAAATATTACTAAGCCATAAAATCTCAAGCATGCCCACTTGAAAACAGAAAATAAAGTTTTCCTCCTCAGACTGCCGAAGGTATTGGAGTTTTTCTCTCTTAGGAGCTGCCTCAGTAAAATGGGTTATTGTGCATTTAAAACCAACAATTAAAGTGTGTAATAGCCAGTGAACATAATTAAAGCCAGGGTGATACATGAAAAATGAAGTAATTGTTATTGGATCGTGCAGGAGACTAGACCAAATATTTGCTTAGCTGGGAAAAAGAATACATCTTGAGCTGAACTTGCATGCAAAAGGCCAAAATGCAGGTTGTGTTTAGAAAATGTGAGATGCGTAAATGATCACTGTATTGAGAATTATAGTAGTCCTGTGTGTATGTGATTTACCCTTCACAGTCCTGTAAGGGCAGAATACAATGTGTGTCCTGTACTTGTTGAACATGACACGGCATTGAGGATAAAACAACTGCAGCAGAATCAGATATGCAAGCTAAGTATGATCAGTTATCATTTCTGCAAGAGTCAAGGTCAGTGTTTACGGATGGAAAATGCACACAACTTAAGGAGAACACCTACTGCCCTTCACTTCTCTGTTGCTGTTTGCTAGGAAAATATTGACCAGAAAGAATATTACGTTGTTTAATATAATCGTCCCGGCTAAAGGTTTGAGTGTGTGTCATATTGTACACTGACCTTTGATTTCAACCATATGTGCCCAATATGCGTGTTCATATGCGCTGTAAATGTCCTCTCCATCTGTGAACTCTGCGGGTTTATGTTTGCTGAGCATCAGTTTCCAGGTGGTGGTCATGCTGTTTGTGTAGATGTTATGTATAAGAAAATTAGTGATTTTCTTTCTTTCTTTATTAATGAATGATGGAATGAATGAGTGAGTGAATGAGTCATTTGGAAGAGAATCTGATTCTGGAAAACCTTATTTCAAATTATCAGTAAAATAGAATAGAATGTTGAAAACAGATCACAATAAAGAATAGGAATAAATAAATAAATAAATAAATGATGGTAACACTTCACAATGAGGTTCATTAGTAAACATGAGCTAAGAATGAACAATACTTCTACAGCATTTATTAATCTTAGTTAATGTTAATGCATTATGTTTAATAATGTTTATTAATCTTAATGTTAATGCAATTTTACTAATGCATTACTGTTTGTTAACAGTAGTTAATGCAGTATGAACTAACATGAATGAACAATGAACAACTGTATTTTTATTAACTAACATTAACAAAGAAGAATAAATAGTGTAATAAATGCATTTCTAATTGTTTGTTAATGTTAGTTTATACATTAATTAATGTTAACAAATGGCACCTTATTGTAAAGTGTTACCTACATTATATATAGACATCCATCCTTTTATATTCAATATATATTTTTTTTCTTTTTTTATGTATATATTTTTTTACTTTTTATTATTTTTTTGCTAAGATTATGCCAAACTGCAAAAAAAGCTGTTTCATGCTTTTAATGACTGGGGTTGACACAATGGGTTCTGGGAGGTTTCTTGGTGGTTGCTCACTAATTGCTATCTCTTAGGTCCCTGATATATTCAGGTCTCCAGACGTTTCTTGTCTCCCTCCTTCAGTGTAACTGCACTGAATTGATCTAATCTGTTTTATTGTCTGCCAGATCTGATTGCTTAGAAATATAATGAAGATTCGGGCACCGCTAATAAGATCATTCTCACATTCTTTCATATCAGCTTTCTCACTCAACACCCAATGAACACTGAATCTGTCTGGAAAATATTAAGAGCAGAAAGGCAGCTCCGATATTATTAGCGGACTGCTGTTCACCCTGTCTTTGTCCATATTGGACAGTGTGTCCTCTTTTTTTTTTAATTGTTTAGAGAGCCAGTAACACCTTTTTCATTTCTCTGGTTTCTCTTTCTCTAAACCTTTTCCAGCACAGGAGCTCTTTCAGAAAGAGAAAGAAAGAGGAGTTTTGGCTGTATCTGATAGACGTTTGGCAAGTAAAGTGAACTCTGGCGTTCTCTTTTGTGGAACAAGGAAAATATACAGATCGACTTTCAGTTCGCCTTCTCCTGCCAGCCATTCAGAGCCCAACGCAACAATGTGACGATTGTTGGACCCTAGTCCTAATTCCCAGGTTGCTTAGTGGGGTACAGGAGAGCAGAACTTAGGAAGAGGTCCCGTTCTGCATCAGCGAAGTTATTTACACTTCTCAGAACTCTAGTTCCTCGCATGAATTATAGGTAAGGGGAAATCCCTCGCAATGCTGGCTGGGATCACATATTATCACCGCTTTTCTGCATTTGTAAAACACCAAACCACTGCATTTAAAGGGGCCATACATACAAAGCTCATTGTCCACAAGCTTATATGACTCTTTAGGCTCTTAATGGAAAGTTTGTAATATAGTTTGTTTTAAAACTTCTCAAAGAAAGTTTTAAAAACGCTCATTTTACCCTGTCATAAACAGCTCTTTAGAAATCACTCTGTTCTGTGTACTTCCCCTTTAAATCTTCACAAGCTCCACTGACCCCGCCCCTTTTTTTCTTAGGCACTTTTGGGGGATCTTTTTGTAGCCGTGTTCATACAAGTGAAACTTGCTAATTAGCACATTATTAGGAAAGGCGATTTGCAATGATTCATTAAAAGACATTATACTCACTGCT
>JAUMHP010000084.1:14049985-14060636 GCA_032361065.1 Enteromius trimaculatus
AAAATATGATTAATATATATATTATTTTCCTCATAGAAACCATCTTGATCGGATAATCTGAGGTAATAATAGATGTTGTGACAAGGTAGTGGAATCCTGAATTTAAACCTCTGGGGAATGTAGACACCTGCAAAAGTAATTTACAGCAAATGTAGCCTCTCATCTCAGCGACTCGCTGTCCTCTGTCTACAGGGAGTTCCACAGTGGAAACCACAGGTGACAAATCACCAATAAAAGGGTGTGATTATAGCGCTGGAGCTGTTAAAGGAGTTTGATAGCGGAGACTTTTTTCTCCAATTAAGCTTTCACGAATGCCAGGATCAGGCCTGAAATACTCCATGTAGACACAAATGCTTGGCCACTGCATTGCAAGCACTCAGTCATACTTAACATGTTCTGACATACTGAAAATTGAGCCTTAGTAAAATGCTATGAGTTCATGTCCTTGCATATGTAATCGTTTCCTCTTGGCTCGCTCTGATGGGGTTTGAACTGGCAGTAGTCAGGGAGCACCACTTTAACTGGTTCCACATGATCCGTTTCCATCAGAGCTTGAATTGGTGATAACCAGAATGGTAGTTGGGCATGCTAATGAGGATGCTAATGGGACTAAAGTTTGCAAAGGGATTGACATTTATCCGCACAGCTATTTCAAACCAGCTGGCCTCTATTACACTCATATCCACCCGGGTCACGGCACCACATTATTTTTTATCTGTTCTAGACATTAAGTTGGTTTCAAAGTTAGGTGTATTTGAAATTGTTGCCAGTGTACTTATACAGGCCTTTATTTTGTCAAACTCTGTCTACCTATATTCTATATCAACACAATATTAGATTATACTATTATACACTGCATTCTTGCGTCACTAACAGCCGTCAGTTTTTCAATGGGGTCAAAGTGTTCAAAGGCCACGCATCTTACCTCCTGAAGATTGCAATCCAACCAGAGATGCTCAAAATCAAGCTTGGGAAGCCAAAAGTGTCTATGTTCACATACTTGCAAATGTGTATCTTTCTTGTACTGTGAATGTCTATCAGTAAAGACTTTTCTCCGTCTCTGTAGATGCTGCATAATAAACATGTGATGGTGAGAGTTGGTGGAGGCTGGGAGACTTTCGAGAGCTACCTGCTGAAGCATGACCCGTGTCGCATGCTCCAGATCTCTCGTACAGAAGGCAAGATCTCACCCATCTCTGGCAAATCTCCCAACATCAAAGACCTCGCTCCTGACAGCTACCTGGTAGTGGCGGCCCACTACAAAAGCAAGAAGTAAAGAAGAAATGTACTAAAAAAAACTTTGAAGCACAGCTCACAGGCTAGCCATTGTAGGACACATGGACTTCTACTGGCTTCTAGAACTAAAACTTTAAAAGAGAAAAACAAATCATAATACATAAATAACAGTGTAGATCAGTCAGTTTGTGCATAACAAAGATACTGAACTGGAACTGGAATCCAGAAACAGGGCTCTTTTATTTGTATACAAATTTCTAACATTTCATTTCTTTTTAGCCTCTTACTTTTTAAGTGATTAAATATAAATTGCATAATAACCTTTTACATTCAATAGTGTCTATATGGAATGAAATCGCTGGTAGAATTCAAGTATTTACTTCTACCCTGGGGTCTGTTCTTCGTACGTCGCTTGATACATCAGAGATGAATGAGATGAGATCATCGTGCTAATTAGGTTCTTCGAGCAAACCTGTTGTTGATGATTAGTATATCTGGATTGAGTCTAGGATTATTGCACATTCGTGCGTTGGTTTAAAAGGCGATATGTATCGATAATAGAAACACTGATCACAACCCCTTCGATTGGCTGATGAAATGGCAAAAGAGCGAGCTCAATTTGTTTCTCAAGCGGAGCAAGAGCTTTTATTAGAGGGTCATGGAGAATTTCAAACTTTAATAAAGACCCCAGGAAACACAGCAAATGCTGCAAAAGCCAGGAGAGAGAGCTGGCAAAAAGTAGCGAACAAATTATATGTGTTAGGTGCTGCCCACGTTACATGTTTTTTCCTTGATATATTATATTATATTATATATCAAATCTTATTTGTAGTAATTGTAGTAATCTTTCATGTCAGAGCCAGCAGTGGACCCTTGTGACAGATTTGAGAAAATTACCTCCAATTATATAGACGCAATCTGGGAATAGAATGAGACATATTATTAAATATACACAGCGATTAACACAAGAATGATGACCACAGCCATGTGCACACACACATGTATACATATACATATACTCCCGAGCAGTAGACAGCAGACCTGTTGCTATGACAGCAAGTCCGAGATGCGCATCGAAGAATAAAACAATCCAAGATCTGGACTAAAATCCACAACAATCAAATCCAACTGAGTTAGCGACGTATGAAGAACGGGCCCCTGGTGGCTATTCTTTTTAGTGTCTCCTATACAACCCGATCTTATGAAAGTGTGTTTAAATAACACTGCAAATAAAAACTATAAACTTGTGGTATACATATGTAAAAATGGACTTTGCCGTGTATAAGCTACGCAGCAGGTGCATGCATATAAAATGTATGTAAAAACTGCGTATTATATGCACACCAACAAATTTCATATGTCAGCCATGTCCATTTTTGCATATCAATACCACAAATTTTTGTTTTTATTTGGCGTACTATTTATACTCATTCTCATGAGACAATATGAATGTATTTTTGGGGGGAATATTATGTTCTATTCTATATATTTTCTGACTTTTATTGTATTATTCTGTGCTGACATTGCTCCGTTGGAGAATGTTATCTGTTCATACCCAGCGTTGGGGTTAACGCATTACAAGTAAATCTAGTTACGTAATTACTTTTTCATATAACTAGTAAAGTCATTTTTAGTTACGTACTTTTAAAGTTACGTTTTCAGACAAGTAGCGCAAGTTACTTCATTTCCCTGTTTACTCATTGACGTCTCTCCTGTCTCGTCTTAAGAGAAACAGTGTTGAGTCAACTAATTAGACTGTGGGTGTGAAAGGCCATTAGAGTTGGAAACAAAACAATTCAATTATATTCTGTGTTAAGAAGAAAGCCCAGCCCAGCTGTCAAAATAGTGCATTACTTTGCATTAAAACTTTCCCCAACACTGTTCATGTCAAACATCAGAACAGGAAGTGACTACGACAGTAGCATATGCCGATCTCCTGGGATCATCCAGTGAGTGACAGCTCTGTACAATGTGAGAATGGCCACAACAATGCGAAGTAGAACATGTCTGAACACCAATCTCTGGAAGTCGGCAAAAAAGGAAACTCGTAACCTCAGTTTCGCAACAAATACTAACAGCTGCTTGGTTGTTCAATCAAACACAATCTTTATTTAAGCAATGACTCTTTGCTGATGCACTTCTAAAACAGTTCCTGATCCAAAAGTGTGACGCTGCCCTTTACTGGTAAACATGATCATCACAATACATTGTCCGATTTATTGTATTATTGTTATAAAGATATGCATGTTGATAATCCATTCTGAGTGAAACCTGGGAAGATATTTCAGTTGATTATTTGGTTGAAATCCCTGTCATAAGCATTGGACGAAGAGAAAACAACTCGTGAGCATAACAAACGAAATGCATTAAAGGCAATATGATGTGTTTCTATAGATACAATATATTCCACACTAAGCACTATATCTCAGGCTGCTACAGTCACTGCTGCACAGCCCAGACACATGGATGCCGACTTTAAATGTGGTAAGCCCTTCAGGAAGGACGAGAATTCAGTGCGTCCAATAAGATAAAGTGATGCACATTCAGTTTGGTTCGTAAGAACAGCAAGTTGTACAATCAACAGGCAGTGAAAGTGCTAACTGACATAATGTCCATTATTATAATACTTCAAGTCCTGAACAATCCCAAGATGCGCTATACTATCTTACAACCAACACACTAGTAACCGATGCATAAATATAAATGGCTAAATATCTATTAAATTATCCAAAATCCAATATAAAAGATGCTTTTCAGTTGTATAAACGTGTATTAAAATGACATTCCGATCTCCGCTTTGAGGATTCTATAAGTCAATGTTAAAAATACAAAGCACATTGGTACAAAAGCTGCGTGTGTGAAATGATGCATGAACACAAACTGAACGGGGCTGCATTTCCCGAAGGCATCCTAAGCTTAAGTGCGTCGTAGACCAATTGAAACCAATGGAGCTACGATCAACTTATGCTTATGATGCTTTTGGAAAACGCACCCCAGGTAGTTGAGTGAAAAAAAGCATGAATTGCTAAAATCCCATAAACCCACTAGCTAGCCCGTCTTGGCATTTAAAAGGGTGTGGCCTGAATACACTCTGGCCAATCAGAAGGCCTGGAGGATGAGGAGTTTTGTGCAGGAGCTTGGCAAAAATTCTAGTCTCTATGCAAACTCCTCTGGCTAGTGTACACTTCAAAATAAGAATCGAATCGTTTTAAGAATCTCTGAAGTCAAAACTGCAGGTGAAGGTTGACCCCCGATGAAGACACACCGGCGATCTTCCCTTCAGCCTGTGTTAGCCAACCTGCCACTGAAGAAAGAAAGAGAGAGAGAGAGAATGCATTTTACCAAATTATTAATTTAAATGCAAGTGCATAGTAGTTAAGACCATCTCAAATGTCGATGTTTGTGTAAATAATAAAAACGTAAATAAATACGTATATACCCTTAGCCCACCGCCTCCAGAAGGTACAGAGTTCAGGGTCTGTTTCTCTGTCTCTTCTTGTTTCTTCTTTTTCCTCTCCAAGGCTTCAGGGTTTTTGACACCTCTGTAGGTGGTCTACACACAGATCAGACAAAATGCAGCTACCACAACGTACATGTTCCCATATGCAGCGAGAGCAACATTTCAGAGATAAATCAGTATGAAATTATTCAGTGCTCACGTGCTGAATCATAGTGCGCCATAAACAAGCTGGAAATGTGAGTACAGAGTGTGCAAAAACTAAAACACTGAAATATAACAGCCCTGAACAACTACCCGATCAGAAGAAATAATCATATTTTATCCAACTATATGGCTACAAGCACTGTGACATTAAAGCAGCAGATGTCTGTGGCGGTGTTTTAGCTGTGTGTGTTTGAGGAGACGGCAAATGAAGGACGAGTACTTACCGCGCCGCTTTACCTCTGTGCTTTGCCTTAAACTTCTAAGAGACAGTAAAATAGCTCACCGACCACGTGTGGGCAAATTAAAAGCACTACTCCATAAAACACTTGTGTTTTTTTTGTTTTTATGTTGAGCAGGAAGTCGTGATGCTCTGATGAGTCTGCCCTGCTTCAGAAATAGCGATGGCTCAAATCTCCAACAATCTTTTTTTATTTATAAACGGGGTATTTCAAGTTCACTATACACTAAAAGTGTTTGTCTAACAACAGCTCTTTTCTAAGGTGCTTCCAAAACTTACTTGTACTAGCAAATGTCCGTTTCACAATTAAGAAACTAAAACAGCAGTTAAAATGGTTACAGCATCTTTACCTAAAAAAAAAAAAAAAAAAAATCACTTAAAGACGTTTAGCCTAACATCTTTAACAATCATTTAATCTCCCATCTCTGTGTGTGATGATGTGTTACTTCACCTCTTTCTGTCTCTTCTCTGCAGCCTCCGCTAGCTGTCTTCTCCTTGTCTCCTGTGGGAAAGAAGGGAAATGGTTTGCTCTAACTTGGACAAAAGCATGTCTTGACAGATATATGTAAGATCAGCACAGCTCTGCATAATGTAGCTCCAACCCTAATCAGACACACCTGATCCAGCTAACCAGGCTCTTCGGGATTATTAGACACTTCCAACCAGGAGCCAGTTGCATAAAAGGTTAATCCTAGTCTTAAAAGTTAGTCAGCTAATTTTTTCTTTAAGACTGGTCAGTTTTTTTTTTTTATTATTATTATTCAGTTACATAAAATGTATTATATTATATTATATTAGTCTAAGTTGAATCCAAAAAGTAAAACGGTTTACTCTTGCCGAACTGCTAGTTGGTCAGCTCTTAAGACACGGTCTTAACATGAAGGCTGAGTTTATGCAGGGGTGATGGGAGCTAACCTGTGCAGAGCTGTGGCCCTTCAGGAAATGAGTTTGAGACCAATGATTAGAATTAACTGTAAATTAATACATGTGTAGCGGCCTAAACAATCTATATTTTGATTCAGGAACAATTGGTGGCTTAAAATCAATGCGAGTATAAAATTACACCAATTACATTTCAGAATTGTTTCACAACAAACAAATAAATGTATGAACATTGTATCGTAAAGCTTTCTTTCGCAACGTCACTGAAAGTTGTGTTCGGGTGCAGAATGAACATACAGTAACGTTACGCTCAAATATAATTGGAAATGCCAGGTCAGTAAAGTCTAACATTTGAAACAGGAGCACAGTTAAAGATGTAAGTTAAAGCTAATGAACGCATAGTACTCACAGGGTCTGGTGTGACTACTACGTCATCCTCAGCTCCACTCAGACAGGGTAAACACATCCCCATTCTGATGTTTAATGAAGCACAGGCACAAATAAAACCCTTTTCAGCCAAACGACAGTAAGTTTGAGCACATATGATGGGTCAGGCCGCTGAGATGATGTCTCTAACAGTCTAGCATGCTGCTGCTGTAAAGCCACTATGAAAGCTGCTTGAATTGAACTAAGATAGCAATGTAGCCAACGCTACGTTAACGCTAAACAACACCTACCACACTAACAGGCTAATTCAACCTTCAGCGAACCTCTTTCTCACGCCTCCCGACATTTGCTGCTTTTGCTGTTTAAATGAGTGATGTTAGGTACTTAAGTGAATCATTCTTTTGAGCCGGTTCTCAGGAAGTAACCGGTCGAGCCGGTCGGTTCACAAACGAACTGAATCGAATGTTATTAGTTCCGGGTGGATGACGCAGGACGCACAGCCGAAGTAGCTCGTCCAACTCAAAAATAGTCTGACGAGCGCTTCAACCAACTGTCGAACTTTGCCGAGGATTACCGAGGGCCCAACAAGGATAAAATGAGCTGTGGCGAAGTTTGCCGAGAAATACCGAAGATTTGAACGAGCTCATTATGACTAAGGAAAATGTGATTTAAAAAAAAAAAATGCAAAAACCTTAAAATATTGTAATATAAATGTAACAATAGTTCATTGTGCATGCATCATATTTAAAATATTTTAAATATATGTTTATTAGACAGATGCAATACTGTAGACATGTAGAACATATTCGCGTCAGTGACTGTAGGTGCGAAACGTTTGTGAATCGTATCCAAGGTGTAGGCTATTAGTCAGTCCGGTCTGCCATAAAGGATCCGCGAATGAAACTGACCACAAACACCCTTAAAGGCAGTTAATCAGCAATATGCGTTAACACAGACAACATTTTATGTAACATGCAATGACACACATTAATTTATTTGTATGTTTATTGATACAACATGGCACTGAACCGTTAGAAAGAAATGCGAAGTGACGTCATTGCTCGATGACGTCTGGAACAGATGAGTCGGCTTTTTGAACCGGTTCAATGAGCCGAACTCGCCAAAAGGAACCGATTCGCGGAAATGAATCGGATTTGCATCACTAGTTTAAATATGATTTATTACTTTAGCTGACAGTGCAGCTGTCAGACAGCATTAGCTCCGTTAGTCGACGGAAGTGCAGCTCAACAGCGCCATGCTATGGAGTCAAATTACTGCTACTACTGCAGCGATGGGTCACATGCTAGCCCAGGACAGGACCACTGTACTAACTGAATGATTACCATCGTGATTTTCAAAGAACACCATGGGAATACCATATAACAACATGTTCGAAAAGCTTTTTTTGTAGGTAACTGCTATATAGTTTTTAAAAAGACTTGTAATAATCTGAGATAGATAGTTACTAGCAAAATTGTAGTTATTGCATAATACCAGTGTTGCTGTAGCATTTTAGGCAAAGATAAACAAACAAATAAATAAACATGATTGTGATATGATCACAAATAATTTATTTTATTATAGCATAATAAACTAAATGCACTTTTGGAATTTAGGTCGAATCATTTATTGCTTAAAGTAAAGTTAACCTGTGGCAAATTCGATTGAATGGAAATGATTTAGAAAGGCACACAGGCCTTAAAAAAGATATAACAGCTGATAATGCAAAAGCCCTGAGATCAAAAAACTGCCTTTAGAGCTCAGAAACAGGTTTCCTTCAAGCCACACATCTGGGTCAGAGTTCAGGGGGGAAAAATGCTTTATTGAAAGTTTACAAAAGCACTGTTACCCTTAATAGAAGAAGTTAGAAACTCTTTCTAGAGCTGGCCTCCTGCCAAACTGAGCAGCTGATGGAGAAGGGCTTGACTGCTGACCAAGAAGCTGATAGTCAATCTAGTTGAGCTCCATACGTGAAGATAGGACAGATCTACAGAAGGACAAACATCACTGCAACACTCCACTGATCTGGATGGGGCCAGACTCAGTCCTCTTCAGTAAAGACACACACAAAACCACACTTCTTCGCAAACAGCTCTTCACTGACTGGCCATTAACAATGTTTCTGTTTCATAAGAAGCACATTTTTCACCTTCTACTCTATGAATCTGTCATCCTAGTGTGTTAGGGTCATCATCATTAGCATGCACTCGAAACACAGCACTTATAGCACAGTAAACTATAACACAAGACTAATAAATTATTGATGGGAGACATCACAACCGGAATACCATTACATTACCTGAGCCTGTACATTTTTTTTGCCAATGTACGGTATGTAAAACTCCACCCCATCTGTGGCTGCTGAGCACAAATAAACATCACCGTGGGCTCATAACTGCTGCCGGTGTTTCTGTTGAAGAGAACTACTGCATATTACGTTTGTACAAACTTTAGTGGCCAGGGATTTGAAACTAGTTTGCAGTAGAGATGCAGTTTCAGCCGATCCGGTCAGAGCGCCGGGACGCTTGCAGTGAGGCAGAAAGTTTTGAGCCGGGGAAATGGACTGGACCGTCATCATCGCACGAATCTGGTAATCATCTTGAATCACACTGAATGTTAATAGCTTGTGATTGTTTTATATTTGAGCTGAATTTTTCATAAATTATTGTATTCTTTACAAAATGCTGTATAGCTATTTTAGGGTTGCAACTCATTTGTTCGTCATTTTATTAATTAGCTTTTGACAGTTTCATATTGTCTAACTCATAAATACATTTCTTTATGCAGCGGTTTCATAATTAACCCAAATATAATTTTTTTTTAGTTTGAGGTTGAATGTTTTATATTGTAAAATTCACATTTCGTCTTCAGACAAATGTTCACTGGACAATGTCCATTGTATCATACCAGACAGAAGAGGAGGAAGTGGAAGTGTGTTTATCTTAAGAGGTTCTGACACGAGAGCATTTAAGAAAGCTATTTGTTATACTAAATAATCAATATGACAGGAAGTCTGAGTCTATCGATCATGCTACATACTTTGAGTTCACTGCCGTTAAAGTGGGAAGAAACTAGTCCTTTTAAAATGTCTCATACTGTACATCATATGTAAAATAATTTGTACAGTATAAATGTTTATAGCATTTCTCTTGCAGCACACTGATTTTTATGGAAGCTTGTTTCGCCACTGAATAAAAAAGGTTATTGTGACTTTTTCATTTGTGAAATATAAACATTTAGCAGTCACGAGTTATGGTCAGAATCGCAAGAATACGAGAAAAAACAATTACAAGAAAAAAAAAAACTGAATTGCATGATATAAACACACAGTTGTGAGTCAGGATTGTGACTTTATAACTCACAATTGTGTGAAATAAAGTTGTAGTTGCGTTTATGCAATTGTATATAAACAATCAAGCCGCTGAGATTTCTATAGATGTACAATAATATACTTTACATTCTGTGAAAATATAAACAAAATAAATGTGGTAATAACAAGATAATAACATGGTAACATGCAAAAACATATACAGTAGAAAATATTAATCAGGTACAATATGAAATGTTAATTAAAAATGATGTTATGTTTGATTACGTATATGCAGCAGGCTATAATATGAAGGATAAAGGAAAGAGGTAATGATTTGGAGGGTCATAAGGGTCAAATCACATCTATTCCCAACAGCAGTGAGACCAAACGACAACCTGAGAGCGCTGAGCTCTGATGGATGGATGAATGACTGAATTCTGGGAATGATGGTTATGTCCTGTTATGTCTTGACCAATGTAAATGCTGTTTGTTTTTCATGAGTTTATGGAGTGTGTGTAGATTTTTTTATTTTTTTTTATTTGGAAATGCATACATGCAAATCATGTTGATATTAATGTGACTAAAATAGGCAAATATAGGAAATGTGTGCAGAGCGTGTGATCACAATGAGATAAACACACTTCCACTTGATTATTTAATCTCGCTGGTTATGTATAGTTCTAGTCTCTCAAGACTGAATGATGCACTAACCAAACTAGCTAAAAAAATAAATGTGGACCACTTTAAAATGATATTAATTGCACAGAATTATGTTTGACATACAGTGGAAAAATAACGGTGTATTAAAATTGTTTACACATAAACAAACTTTGTAGTACAAAAACTGAGAGTATTTACTTGTAAATATCATATCCAAAACTTTTAATATACTATTAATGTTTTTAAAATATTGAACTACTTATTTAATTTATTT
>JAUMHP010000084.1:14074640-14094906 GCA_032361065.1 Enteromius trimaculatus
ACATTTGTACTTACACACACCATTCTGAGGGGTGTTACATGTGTGTAGTTACAGAAATATTACAGCTGTAGATACTACAGTGTGTAGCAATGTGTACTTACACTGTGGTTACATACTAGATACACATTACTATGTAAGTACACAGGTATTAGGGACACTTAATATAAAGTGGGACCATAGGAGAAACCATGTTGTAAACAAAAATACTTTAATATTATGCAAATTTACATTTAATTATATTTTATTTTTAATATTTTAGGTCACAATTTGAATAGTTCTCATTCTAAATAGCACAAGATCTATGAGAATCATAACACTTGCTTGTTTAAAAGACATTTAAAAAATATTTAAAATTATAATTATGTATACTTTTTTTTCTGTTTAATTTAAATGTTTACATAATGCATATTGTTCAAAAAAATAAATCTAAAATGTATTTAGACATTTAGAATTGTAAAAACACATACGTCTAACCTTATAACATTAAATGGATACGTTTAAAAAATATTTATGTTTCATATATGTATCGTTACCGTGATTTTGGCAAGAAAGACATGATCCTGGATCAACATTACTGTCTAAAAATATAAACTTATCCCAGTCCTTACCCCTAAACCTACCCCTACCCAAAATATATGCCTAAAATTAGTGGGAGATTTTAGCTTATGAACAAGGGTGTAGAAGCACCTAACCCTGATCATAAACCTAAAACAGATATTTCCAGAAAAATTATCCCTCAATTCTGATTGGTTGATTGGAATGCTGATCCAGGAACATCTTGTACTTGGTGATATCACACTCACCATGTATATATATGTATATATTTAACCTCAATTCCCAGTATTATAAAACCAATATAACTGATTCTATTCCTGTTATATGCCAATATTGATTTGTTTTTCTCTTTGACAGCCCTCATTAACAAACAGTGATATCATGTTTGTGAAGATTCATGCGCCGTGGGACACGCTGTGTAAATATGCTGAGCAGATGAACATTAGAATGCCCTTCAGGTAGAGATCACTGTCACCATACTGTACTACGCACGTACCGTACTGTATGTGAATGCATTGTGAATTTGTGTCATTTTTATTTTTTCATAGGAAAAAGTGTTACTTCACAGACTGGAAGAAAAAAAATATGGGCAGGTAGGATATTACAGAGTTCTTACTGCTCTGTGTTTACACACATTTGGTTGATATTTATTTATTTAATTTCATTTGCATTAAAGTCGAAGTACCTTAATTTTGTACATTTTCTTCTAATTAAATTTGAGGCAGACTTTATCTGTGGGGAATAAAGATTTTATAGAGTTAATTAGTCCAATATTTGTTGTGTGAAATGAGTTAATCAAGCTTGATTTAATTTCAGTCAGAAAAGAATGCAATTCTAGAAGTGTCTTTAAGTGTGAAATGCATTAATAACTGCTCGTTGAAGATGATACCTTACTTCATGTTAATGCAAACATATGTCAACAGTCGATTTCAGTTGAGATTTCGTCAGTTGAAGAGCTGGCTGCCCAGAAACCCCATGAAACTGGATAAAGAGGCGCTACCAGACCTGGAGGAAACCGACTGCTACACCGCCCCCTTCAGCAGAGCCAGAATGCACCAGTACGTCCCTCATCCATAACCTTGTTTAACCAAATCTCACTTCTTCTCAGAAAACAATCATATACTTTATGTATACAGATAAAAAGTCAGTGCAAGGCACCTTTAGCTTTCTGGGAATATGATACTGCAATTAAATAGCCACGGCCTCATATACATTTCAGCCATGATTTGCTAACCGAAGCTAAAACCACAATCCCACAACCTTCATCCACCCATGAGCTCAAGGGACTTACAGTGTCCACCTCAGATTTTAGCCTCAGCTGACCCTTTTAGAGCAGATTTTATGATGGAGGCATTTTTAGATTACGTACTTGATGCACTTGAACCTGATGACTATTTGTGAATGTTTGTGTCATTGGTTGCTGACATCCTCTTTACAGTTCAGAGATCAGTGGAAATGCATGACCTCACAAAGAACTGTGTCCTGGGGCGGTAGAGGTAGTTTTTGTGTAGTGAGTGCTCCCAGTAAGGGTTTATTTGAGGCCAGAGGTTTTCAGAGCACAGAAATGTTGTAAGAGAGCAACTAAGGTTTAACCTGACAAACAACTTAAAACCTTTTCTGCAGATATTTTTTTCCAAAGCACTGTCAAAGACAACCGTGTGATACACATAGTGTTGGGGTGTGTTTCACGAAACCTGTCAAAATTGTCATTATTTACCATTATTTATATTGTTATAGCAATAAGAAATATGTTGAATTATCTTTTGCATTTGGTTGTTTTTTGACTTAAATATTTTTTGTAATTTTGTGGATTTTTTTTTTTTTTCCCAAACAAAAATATTTATTTTTTATTTCAGCATTAGTATTTGTTTTATTTTACTGCTTTAACGTTTGCACGTTAAAAGTAGATTTAAATCAAATTTCAAAAATGTAAATTTTATTGTAATCTAATCTGTGCTTAAGTTTTACTTCTGAGTTTTAAAATTCCCTGAGAAAGGAACGTTATGAGTCCGAATGATGACTCTGAATCGAGTGTAATACTGATGCGCGGGTCGGCTATTCTTCCAACCCGCGGTTCCCGCTTTTATGAAATTATTTGGCTCGTCCCAATTTTTACAACCCGGCCTGCCCTGCACCCGTGACCAATGAAAACAGCCTTTATTTCAGCCTGAAAGTGCTTGGAAACATCGCCCTGTAAACTGGCAACAACATATAATTATGAATATGAACAATAAATCAGGTCATATTAATAACAAGATAATGATACACATTTTAAACATTTACAAAGCAGCGTTTGTAATCTAGGCTAAACAATCTTTTATTTTAGATTTGTATAGGGCATGCCTAGAGTTTACAGTCTTCACTAAATAACCATTTAACATAACCATATTTTTCATTTATCACACGGAAATGTTAATTTAGCAGTTTTACGTTCGTTGTGCAAAAAAAATGGCATCCACTGTACTGGGGTTTAATCTGTTTCGCCAGCAGAGCTGAATGTGCGCTTGCTTGATGTGCTTGTGGCTGGGACACTGCTGCTGTCTCCTGCTGCAATTATATGCTTGGTGCTTTCGTGACGTAACCTTATCAAAGAACTTAATAAATAAATAAATATTCCAAAATATTTAATATATTTAATATAGGCTATAGAGAATGGCACGCAACATTTTTTAATTTAATTTTGTTTTTAATGACCCACCCCACAAATAAAGTGACAATTTCTTTACCCGTCCCAACCTGACCCGCGGGGTCCGTGGGTTACGAGACGACCCACGCATCATTTGTGTGTAAAGCTACTCCAAGCTTGATTGTTGCTGCATCACTCATGATGTGTTACTGAGCATAATCAGATTACTTTCTCTAAGTAACTAATAAAGTAACACACTACTTTTTTTAAGTGATTATGTTACAAAAAGTAATGTAAAAGTAGCTGAATAGCTAAGTAGCTTCTGAGGTATGCTATCACACGTTTAAGTCAACAAGCTTTTTGACTTTTCTCAATTTAATTTTGTATGAGTTTTGACTTTTCTCAACGTTTTTTTTGCAAACATTTAAAACAACAAGTTGAGAAAACTCTGCTGAAGCTGGTTGCCTTAAACATTTAAGTTCTCTTACCTTTTGTTTTCTAATATAAAGAATAGATAAATAAAAACTTGAGAAAACTTAAAAAGTTTAAGGCAACCAGCCTCAGCAGATTTTTTGAGTTTTCTCAGCTTGCTCCTACAAAAATAAGTTTGGAAAACTCAAAAATCTGCTACAGCTGGTTGCGTTAAAGTTTCTTCATACTTCAGACACATTGATGAAGAGACTTAATTATTTGGGCGCAGCGTGAGTTTATTCGAAAGGGAATCTATTTGTTGTGTAATTTAAAAAAAAAAAATGTATATATATATATATATATATATTTAAATGAAGCATTTACTGTATTTTTTGTAGAACTGCCATTAATTTATTAAAGTGTTCCAGTTATACATTTGAAAGGTTCATAATTTTGTTTTGAAAATGCCCAAAAACAGGTTCACTTTACATGCAAGCTCAGACAACACCTTCATTTTGTCGTAACATACATTTAACTATACAGAATTTCTCAGGGACTCAATTGAGTTTTTTGAAGATTAATTTTTCCACTTTCTGCTTTAAAACTTTGCATACTGTTTTACATTTGCATACGGCTACTGTATGTTACACACTGCATGAAAGGTCATTTTCCAAAAGTCAAAATTTACTAATTTTCAAAAATGTATTTCTTAAAAGAAATGTAAAAGTAAATAATTAGGGCACTTTAATTTATTTAATTTGTTAACATAAAGTTATAATTAGAAAATCTACTAAAATTACATTTAATTTGTTTTTAATTTGTTAAATAGTAGTAATGACAATCTAATCATACACATCTCTCATGAAAACAGTGTCACAGTGAATTTTTTTTAATTTTTTTAATTAAATTTGTAATTTTTGTGTGTTTTTTTTTTGTATGTGAAATATGACCTGAGCATATTCGTGTTCCATGAAGGAAGCCCATCTTTAATGTATGAATTTCCTGTATGTTGAGACGGCTGTAAGCCACACAGTCTGCTCTGAGCTTTATATTTTGGGTCAGCTGTGATCCTCTCTAATTTAATATTTACACTGACATACTTAAGCTGTGGGTACTGATCTCTACTGTGATGTATTTATATTTACTGTATTCAGTTTAATACAGCTTACAGCAAATGTGTGTATTAAAACAATGTACTTTGTTTTTATGAAGTTTTACCATCAACAACAGAGAGACGTTTTTCTCAAACTCAACCAGAAGCAGGATAGTACATCATGTGCTACAGCGCACAAAGTATGAGGATGGGAAGTCTAAGATGGGTAAGACAACAGCTAAACCCTTCCAAGCATCTTTATCAAACATGTCACACACACTCCTTTCTCACTCTGTCATCATTACAATCTGTCTTTATCATATACAATGATTTCTCTCACTCTTGCTCATACTGTTCTCTCATATATGATTTTTTTTTACAAGATATTTACAAAATTGGTCAAATCTAAAAATATCCAGGTCATACATTACCCCAAAATGTAACCCTCAAAATGTTTCAGGGTAGTTATTTCAACAAAATTCAGAGTGTTACTTTTTTTTTTGGGGATAGTTGAGATAAAGCTGGTTAAAATATTAATATTAGATGACAAACGCACACACAGACTCGAAATGTTCATTTAGAACTGAAATAAATAAAGTGATGCACAAAAATAAATATAGAAAGTTTGAAAAACTTTCAAAAACAAAAAGGACAAATGCACATACTGTAACAAAAATAGAGATATAATTTAAAGGATATTCAAAATGTTAACACGTTTTTAAATTCCATCGTCAATACATTTCTGTCAGTAAATATTTACAGAGATGTGATTAAGTTTTATCTGCAGTGACCTGCACTATCCTTCTGACCTTTTTAATTGAAGGCTGACTTTTTCTCTAATCTCTCTGCTAGTCCTCTTATATTAATGTCACACTCATGCCCTTCTTATTTGGCTTTCTTGTCTGCCTGCTCTTGTGGTTTTCCGCTGATTAAAGCTGCCCTTGCATGTTAATAAATTAATACAGTGACCGCCCACTCGCTCAAACCAGATCAGATTGGGAGAATAACTGTAAATCCCCCATAAATCCCTGCGCTCAATCATGCCACTGCAGCTCAGCTTAATGTCCTACTAGTGAAATCAAAACATCTGCAGGAAATAAGATACAGTTTACAAAACTTTTCATCAAATAGGTCTTCAGTAACAGTCAATAATGCACCTTTGGTAGTTGACCTGAGGCTCTGATCGTGGTTAAATACTCACATCATGCCTGGGATACCAATCGACTCTGATCTTTGGAGAAAACAATAATGGGAATTGGCCAGTGGTTTTTGGCCACTTCCTCGTACATACAGGTATATAAGATGGCGGCGTGCAAACCACCAGTAGGTTTCTGCTGAGGAGCAGATCACAACCGACTCCTCTGCGCAGTCTGACCTTGTGGCAAGAGGGACATAACATCTCCAGTCCCTCCTTCAGGGAACGTGGGTTGATGTTACGTCATTGACTGACGTCTTGGGGTCCCTATGGAAAACGCCACAACCCGGACTGCGTCACGTAGGAAGCCCAAAGGCTGACAGGTTGCTATAGGGACAGTTTGTCAGACAAATGGAGATCCCAACGCAACCTCCCCAACACCCTGAGGGCCAGTAAGGGGACCCTCCAGGGATGCAAAAAGCAGAGGTTGGCGGGCGGAGTGCACAGATTTAAGGCCTGTGTGGATGATCTTACTAGAATAAGGGGAACACGGTAGGAAAAAAACGTGAGAGTAAGCCGGACAGAATTCGAAGCACGAATCGACGACCAAAAATGCATGCAATTCCCTGAGCAGTAACAAAGTCTTTAAAGACAAAAACCTCAGCTCAAGTGCATCCAGTGGCTCATAGGGAGCTCTTCGTAGTCCGGCTAGGACTAATAAATAGGAAAATAGGATGTCTTATGATGCAAAAGGAAATCCAAAACACTCACATTTCAGTTAAAATCAGTTCATCATTGAATTCAGTGATGGCATCACCCAACTCATTTCAGTTTAAAGAGTGTCTGTGTAATCAAATCAACAACATCTCTGGAAATTAAGTGAAACCCACTATGCAAGATAGAAGTGACAGCGACAAGGAAGCAAAGCTCCACTGGTGACAAAATTGAGAAAAATCCTTGGGAGAAACCAGGCTCAGTCGGGAGCCAGGCCACGCGAAAATCAGGTGGTTGTTCCATGCTGCAGCGAAGTTAGATTGTGCAGAGGATGTATCGTTTCCTCCCAAGAGTCCTCCCTTTGAGCTTCTTACGATGGCGCTCAAAACCGCTCTGCTCTTGGCCATGGCTTCGGTCAAATCGGCAGGACTTCAGTTCGAGCCTAGCGACTGTAAAGCCTTTCTACAACCACAAGCGGTTAAATAAAAAAGGTTCTCTCAACTCCATTCAGAGCACAAGTTATTTTCCCTGTTAGCTCTTTCTACAGCGGGTAAAGAGAAGGGTCTGAACTTGCTGTGTCATTTTTGGACACTGGTAGTGTACATTGAGCATTCGTGGTTGTTCAGACAATCATAGCAGCTCTTTGTGTGTTTTGGTGGCCACTCCAAATGGCTGCAAGTCTTAGTATCTCACTGCTACATCCCTGGCTTATGCAGCAGCTGGCTTGCAATGCCCTATAGGTGTTAGAGGGCCCACCATAGGAATGGCCTCCTCCTGTGCGTGGTCCAGAGAGATTTGTGCCACAGGATAGTTGTCGCCATATAGATTATATAGCTCCACCCTTTCTGGCAGGCTCGAGTGCCATTGGTTTGTGCAGCTACACAAACATTAACAAATCAGTTTTCAGTAACAGAGTAAACAGTTGTTTCCCATAAGATGACGATGCACTTGTTCCCTTATCTCAGGGAAACAAGGTTACATTAGTAACCGCAGTGTGAAAAAACACTTCCACATTAAAAAATGTAAGACAACAACTGAAATCATCTGGGCTTCCGAAACGGTTCAGGCTGGGTACCATACTTTCATTTGTAAACAGACGTTTGTTCATCCATCCTCTAGTAAAAAAAAATGTGCCATATTTTATTTACATTTTTTTTTTTTTTCATTTGTTGATCTATTGTTAATTGTTGTTCATGCATTTTTTCATTTGTTTAAAATATAATCCATTCACATATTTATTGACATATCGGGACATTTCAATATAGCATATTGATGTAGGATTAAACTTTATTTGGAGTATTTCTGTTTTGCACAATGCGCATTTCTTAATATTTAAGAAACTTAATAAATAAAATGTAAGAAATTTAAAGTGTACCTGAATAATATTGACAATATTTCCACTCTAGCACAATCAAATGCAGTTTAGTATACCTGTAGTTGGACTTTAGCCCACTTCCACACAATTAAAGTGCATTAAGCACAAACGAGTACCAAAATTGCGAGCTATTTTATTGAGTACATAAAGATGTAAATGTATTTGTAATATACTTACAATCTATTTTTTAAAATAATTAAGCCTTGAAACTCCATCATTAGGACCAGCACTAATCGCATTAAACATCACAGAACTGAAACGGGCCCCGTCTGTCAGTGTCCCTCATGGTCCCATGTGTGAGCGTGTATTTGCATGTCTCTGCTGGTCACACGGTCTCCGTCTCTCTGCAGCTCCTCCGTTGTGTTGTCTGTATCTGCTTAATTATTATGGGCATCACGAGCGGCTCCTCATGGGTCAGTCAGGGAGTTCATGGGAAGGTGCGTACAGTGCTGTACAGTCTCTGTTGTACGGGCACACAGGGGCGCCCAAATATCATGACACATCTCAAAGTAGCATTAGCAAGAAAATGTGTGTTTTGGGTTGAATCTCTCAAATTTGAAATGCTCAGTTATTTATTACTTTTCCATCTGGTAAATCTATATAATTAAAAACGTGATATGCTTGCGTTTTGTAGATTTTATGGATTCTTGATAAATTTTCAAAAGAGCGTTGTTTGTTACATATACTTTTTCTCTAAAGTCACTTTTGATCAATTTCATGCATTGTTCTTTTTAAATAAAATATGATGAATAAAAAAGTATGTGCTTATTTTGGTGTGTCAAGATTAGGGTTGATGTGATAGTGTATACTGACACTTCTCTCTCTCTCGTTCTTTCTTTCTTTCTTTTAAAAATGTTATTTCTAAAATCTAAAAAAAAAAAGAAAAACAAATCTAAATGAGATCAAGACATGATCTGGGCTGTTTTGTGAGATTCATCCATTTAGGTTGTTTTAAGAATGAAATACAGTATGAAACAGGCAAAATGAAACAAATGCTCAATATTAGACTGATATTAAAGCAAGAATTTTCATCTGCTTTTTGCACTTTAACCAAACTGGGAAATTAACACCTGCAACCTACCAAAGAGGTTATTTTACCATAACTGCCAGCCACCGTAGTGCCTAAGACTGGACTATTTCATTTCCAGTGGTCCTTGACTTTGCTTGGTTAGAAGAATAGTTCACCCAAAATGAAGATTTGTTAAAAATGTACACAGGCCCCAGGCCACCCAAGAGGTAGATGAGCTTGTTTCTTCATCAGATTTGGAGGAATGTAGCATTGCGTCACTGTTTCAGTTCAAACAGCTGATAAAAACATCACAATAGTCCAGACGTAATTCACAATTAACAATTAACATCAAGTGATATCTTGTAAAGACAAAAGCTGAGTGCTTTTAAAAAACACAAAGCCATCACTGAGACGTTTTTAACTTCATAGCAGTTCGTTGGTGAGTAAGTGACAGCTGCTGCATTTCTCCAGATCCGTTCTCATGAAAAAACTAATTTCTCTACTATAAACTCAAACTATCTTAGACAGCCTCAGGGTAAATAAAGTTTAAAAGGGACTAGGGAAAAGATTTAAGTGACAGATATATTTTAAAATTCCATATTGATGACTAAAGAACTAGTTCTTGTTGAAGTATTGTCTCAAGTCAACAATATAAAAGCTACAGAAATTGTTACTTTTTTATTGTAATTTAATTGTCGGCTCGGGACAAACTTGGTGTTTTGCATATTCCTCATAAAAATCCCTTGAACTAAATAAATATATCATGATATATATCATCTTAAACTATTTTCCATCAGTTTTCTCCTGCAGCTGTTTGACACAGGTTTAATCCGATCTCTGAAGCTCACACCTAAGCCAAGCTCTCACTTGCACACACATACTGAAAAGGCAAGCTCCGGCACGATTTACAGGATTGTGCCTGCGCTCAATTCCATTTTATTGAAAATGATTTGTGTTCTCAGTCGAGCATCTCCCTTTGCTGTACTTTCGTCTCTGCCGTCAGCAGGCCAATTTCACTTCTGCTGTTATCTGTCTGTAAATGAGTCTCCTGCCAGAAGCCAAACATGCAGGGTGATGGATTTCATGTTAGCCGCAAGTTAATCAAGCAGTCAAATCACCAAACAAATCCAGTCAGATGCACCCCAATATAATTAACTGAAAAGCAGTGTGATTTATTTATTTATTGTGCAAAACGTTTTACATATATATATATATACTGTATATATAATAATACAGTAGAGAGTTAACAGAAGACCTTCCAACAAATATGTAGTGTGCTTTATTTATACAGTATGTAATACATAAGTAACTTGGCTGGTCTGGTAAAATTGGCAATTCATTAGTCACTCTGGTTGGTGGGCAAAATTAATTTCCCAACCTCACCCTAACTAACCCATCTGTTTCTGGTTTTAAAACGTGTGTTGTTTACAGTTTTAAAAGTTGAAACATACCGTGACGTAACTTTATGGATTTTGTTGTGTGTTTACTGTGTGTGTTTAATTTTTTCATTATTGTCTGTTGTTTCTTACCATGTGTGGTGTCTGTGATGCTTTCAATATTTAACGCAAAATTATATGTTGTGGTTATGAGTGTTTCTTGCGTTTGTGTGTGCGTGTGTTTCTCGATTAATCATCGGATCCTTAAATTGTTTTCTGGGGATGTAGAATCATCAGACAGTCAGACATCACAACTGTTGTTGTCATTCTGGGCATTGAGATGGCAAAGAGATGCCAAGATTGGAAAAAAAAGGTTAGAGAAATGCTTGTTTTATTCTGTTTCCGTCTATTTTACAGGAATTAACCGGTTACTTGGCAACAGCACATATGAGGCAGCGTTTCCTCCGCATGAGGTTAAATAAGTGAAATTTATTACCAGTCATAAAGTTTTTTTTTGTGTTTTTAGCTCATTTTTCTGTTACTGTTAAAGTGTTTGTGTGAGATATGGAAACCGTTGCTGTTGTATTTCTAGGGAAGTTATAAAAGCAGACATCCGATTAAAACCCACGGGGCTCAAAACCACAGACACCTTCTGTATGAGAGATGGGCACGCTGGGGGATCTGGTACAAATACCAGCCTCTAGACCTCATACGGTAAGAAACACACACAGCAGTGTAAATAGCAATTTTGGACAAAGTTATTCATATTTACCTAATCCCTGATATCAATTTGGCGATAGATAAATTACTCCTCAAAAAGATAAATGAATGTGATTTTTGTGTTAGATGACAAAAGCATTGAAAAACATTATGAAAGTAGCTTTATAAAGAAATATTTGATTCAATATTGCATAAATATTAATAATAGATGGGTATTGCTGTTTTTAAATCAATAAGGACAAATGTGGGCACATAAGTAACAAACCTGAGCTAGTTTTTTTTACTATGCTTTACTATGCATATTATCATTTTTTAAAACAAAGAAGTGTGAAGCCTAGTCTTCAGAGTCTGCTCCACTGTTTGAGCGTTTCTCAAAAGTCTTTGTTTCTGAAAAGCTCTTGGTATCTAGAAAGGCAATTAAATCCTGAAGGGAAATATTTTCTGTGTGAGAACAGCTTTAATCTCATTCATATGAGCAGGACTGCATTGGTGTGGCTGACCGAGGCTGTCTAGTGTAAATCGCAGCTGTAGTCAAACGCAGCAAGAGAAAACGCGATCTCAGTCTCATAATAAATGTATATTGAAGCTGAATTCGATTGTACAGCTCTTTAAGCGGAGACAGAAACATAATTGCGATGGCGATCTGCAGACTCAGCATCTCTCTGCTGGTAGCTGCTCATCAGTTTGAGAGTAAGGTCACTCTCCATTTTCAGAGTTATGTAACCGTCCTGACCTGTTATGTTTTAAGTGAATGGATGTTCCTGTTTTCAGTCACCTTGAGTTTTTCCTGCTCTTAATCTACAGTATGTATCTATCCTATGTTTCTAGGGCATATAAAGTCATTGTGTGTGTCAATCTAGTAATTTATTAAAAACACTTTTACTATGCAATGATTTAAATAAAGTTTGCATAGACAGGCTCAGATTATCTATTTAGTTCATTCACTCAAGTTGACATCAACAGAAAAGACTCTAGACATTCTACTAAGAGTAGATTAGTTAACTTAGTCAACTAGCAGTGATTAGAGTATTAGTAGACTGTCTGCTTAACAACTTTATTTTGATGGGTCCACAACATACTAAGTTGCAAGTATTTGCCAACTCATTCTACTAACCTTAAACCTCCCCTAACAGTCTATTCTGAGGGTAGTAGTAGACATGATTAGAATCAGTTGACATGTAGTTGCAAAGTTACTTATAGTTAGTAGAATGTCTAAAGTGGGCTATCAAAATAAAGTTTAACTGAAATCCAGAGTTCTGTCATGAAACGCTAGATGGCGCAGTCTGATAGGTCTATCTTAATCTTTTGTAGCCAGATCTTTAGACTGACAGCTAAAAGTCTTTAATCCATGGAAGCTTTCACTGGCCGCGGCATAATAATAAAGAAACTAATTGAAAACAGAATTAACAACACTTGATTTTTTTTTTTAAATGTAAAATAATAATCTGTAGCTTAACAAACACCAATGTCCAATTCTACAAAAATGTGTACTGAAACCTCTTAAATTTGTGTTCTAGTAGTTTTGGTCACTAATGTATATCAATGTTAATCAAAATGCTATGGAGACCTACTGAATTTTGTTCCTTGCTGACGTTTGATAGGCGGTACTTTGGGGAGAAGATTGGGCTGTATTTCGCTTGGTTGGGCTGGTATACAGGTATGCTGATCCCTGCTGCACTAGTCGGACTCTTTGTCTTCCTCTATGGGCTTTTCACCATGGACTCCAGCCAAGTAAGGTTAGTCCCTTTAGTTATTACATGCAACGATACCATTTTCCTTGACCAGTCTTTATTGTTCCCCCAATATTTTTTTGTTTTTTCTGTTGTGTTTCAGTAAAGAGATATGTGAGGCCAACACCACCATCATGTGCCCCATGTGTGAAGGCAATTGCAGCTCTTGGACGCTGAGTGACAGCTGTGTCTATGCAAAGGTACCTCCACCTTCTACTAGTATAAACAACATAAGACCCCTTAGACAATTTGTTATGGTGTAATATAAGCAAGTCACTCAAATGGCTCTCGTCTAACATAGTGTCCCACCTTGTTTTCTGTTCACGATGATGTCATTGATTCAGTTTACTTGAGTCAGTTTGCATCTTGGCATCTGTCCTTGCAATAAGTTCAAGAATCTGAAATGTGGGGACATGGAAAGTGAGGAAAACCAAGAAAACTACATGAAAGTCAATAAAACAATACGTCTTGTTCGTGTATTGATAAGTAAAGGTTCTTTGCCTGTGGACATTTTAATGCAAATACAATTTGTTTTGCTGAAAAGATGTTTCTATTGGATGTTTTGGTCTAAAGACACGGTTTACAGAGGAGCTTTGATTCCAGATATGTCTGTTTTTTATTCTAGACTCATTAGGAAAGCCTGTTTTTTTCTGAAGTCAAAGATACTTGTATGTTTCAAATTAGTTTTTGGTTTGGGATTTTCAACGTATAAACCAAAGACAGATTGCCCAAGCTGTGCAGCCAGTAAGGAATAAAAGATGGTTTTGTGTCGTGGGAACATGGTGGTGACATGCCTGAGAGAGGCTAATATTTTAATACAACATACATAATTGGTTGCTGGCCAGAAGATATTTATTGTTTGAAGATTGCTCTTTCATAGCTCAAAATACAAAGATGTCACAGTTCTTTCTTGGCAACCCACTACTGTCATGAGCTTGAACCTAGGCCAGCGGTAAGCTACTGTCCTGAAATGATTTCTTACTAGTCCCACCCACATCCAGAGAAACAACTGTGTCACATGTTGGGAAAATCTTCACCTCTGAGGATTATTTTTTACAACCCACCACTGATTCCTTAGTTTAGAAGGGATTTGGTACCTGCCTGCTGCTCTTCTGCTTTGAAAAACATCTGTTACAGTTCTTCAAACTCACTTCAAAATTCACTCAACAGGAGTTCAGCTATAAAAAAAAAATATTGCTATTCCTCCCATATCCAAAAGGATTAAATGTCAAATACCCTTTCCACGCAGGTTAAATAAACAATTATATGCGCTGTACATAAAACCTCCTGCAGAGCCCTCCGATGCTCCTCACGACTTACAGCACAGATTTCCTCTGCCAAAATCTCCACCTACTCAATAAACAAAGCTCCCAGCGGGACGTCAGAGCAACTGATCAGTTTGGCTTTCTACTCTAATGGTATACGACAGTGGAGAGTCATTTGACACATGCCAATTAAGTTCTCTGTTTCCCTACTACTGGAGTTTTGGTGACCACCAACTCTCAAAAATTTCTCAATAGTAGTGTAAAAACACTTTTTTTTATCCTGTCAAAATCAGCTCTGTTTTCATTAAGCCATTCTAGTCAGTGTTGCTTTTAATGCTGATGAGATTAGTTGACTGCATGGGGTGATGAGCCTTTCTCATGTGACTGTTTACTTCAGTTATGGAACTGGCTAACTAGCACATTATTAGGAAAGGCAAGATTCATCATACTCACCTCTTCTGTAGATGCAATGAATCATGAATGATTTGCATAAACATAGACAGATTTAGGGGCAGATCGCAATTGACACATTCCCTTCAAAGCTGATTTAGCATTACTCCTCTGCGTCTTCAGCAGCTCTGATGTCAGGAGTAAATGACCACCGCTATGTTCATTATTACATCCAACGGCTAAAAACCTTGATCGCTTAATTGGAAACATCTTGTCTTCCCTGCACCAGAGTCGACACAATGGTGGACTGATGACAGCTCAGAGCAGAGCAAAGTTAAAATGGCCTTGTCAATCAACTATTGTGGGAGGGGCCTGTGCAGAACTACGCCATTCCACCAGGAATCTCAGAATGGCCAGATTTGTGGAATGGGATTTTAAAATTGGCATTAAAAAAAAAAAAAACTTTTCATGATATTTGTTCAGCATTCCACCTCCTCCCTATCTCCACCTTTAAGCTCACATTTAGGCTGTAACTCTATAGCCCTACTTAGTCCTTAACTAATGGGGGATGTCTAAAAGCTCAATCTTAATTCAAGATCATGCATTCAGTCATGGAAAGCACATCATCTAATTACCCTTTTTGCCAAATCCGTTTACGTTTTTTCTCAAGAGAACTCTGGGGTCTGCTCTTGAGGTCTCTGATTTGTTGCTCACTTATTGACTGTGTTACTTTGAAATAGCATATTTTTGTCAGGCACACCATACATCCTGTGAAGTCTTGTGAGTGCATCTGTTTGGGCTTTTCCGAATTATGTAGCTGGCAAAGTTTGTCTTTTGGCTCAAGGCTTATGTGAGTAGGTGGTCTTTCTGTGCTAATGCTTTCTGTTGCTCTTGTTACCACAAACGGCAAGTTTCATTAAATTGCATACATTGGACGCTTAACTGCTGCAAATTGATATCAGAATGAATACCCCTTAAAGGCCTACAGGCTTGAATATAATCATGGCGAAGGTTTTTTCTGTTTTGTTTTTTTTTTCTTTTGAGTAAAAGTAAGTTCATTTAAGTCACATTACTCTTATTTAAAAATATACACAATATAAGCAAACATACCACATATTCACCATGAACCAATAATAATTTGAAGGTGTTCACAAACTTCACTTTGGGAAGCTGTGTTGAACTTTTGAAATAAGTAATTTGATTTTGTTCAAAATGATGCCATACGAGTTTATTCTTCAAGCTAAGTGCTTGAAGTATATTTGGGCCTAAACTCCTGAAGTGGCACGCTAGGAATTAAGTTATAGGCAGCAGCTTTTAGCAACTTTGTTTGTGGCCCCCATTCCCATGTCTATTATCACATTAAAGCAGCTCTGAGAGTGTCAAGAAAAACTGGTAACAGTGGTGCTGTAACCCGGATAGGAGGAGGTTTGGGGTGGTATGGGATAGCAGTACAGTATATTGTTTAGCCACGTTGCACACTGATATTAGAGACTAAGGTTATCAGTATCCTTGTAGTTGTCTCTGAATGGTCTGAGGGAACTGAATACACAGGTGGCATCGACTGCAGCAACAGCCTGTGTTCAACTCAATCTCAGGAGAAAACGTTAACGGTTATGAATATAATTCTGGTTTCCTGAAAGAGAACGAGTTGCTGAATGATGTTATGTCAGGCTGGAGAAATATGTCCCATACTGTATGTTTCATGACATTGTGATATATCTTGGAAGGGAATATCTTGGTTGCAACCAGGATAATATTATCCTGGTTGCAGTTTTGAAGTTGCAATTTCCTACAAATTTGTATGCTGTGATTTTTTATTTGGAAAACACACTATTTGTAATTAAAAAAAAAAAAAAAAACAAGAAGCATGAACCTGCACACCTAAACATTTAGTTGCACTAAAACATTTACATTTTTGGCAAATGCTTTTGTAAAAAACAAAAAATACTTACATTGCATTTGAGGTATACATTTTTATAAGTTTGTGTTGATTTAACTTATTTACTAATTATACATTCTTAAATGCATTGCCTGTTTTTCTGTCCACCAGGTGACCCATCTTTTTGATAATGGAGGCACAGTCTTCTTTGCTATCTTCATGGCAATATGGGGTGAGTCTAAATCTTTTCAATTTAATCAGTACTCTTTCACCAGCAGAAGGACAGACAGGTCAGCATTTGGTTTAAAGTATAAATTAAGTAATTATAAAAGAGGCTTTCTTCAGCGGACAAGGACAAAATAAGAAAGTAGCAGTCTGTGGTCTGCTATAATAAGATTGACTTAAAAGCCCAAGAGCAGAGGCTGTAATCAATCACTGCTTTGTCCCACTTTACAACAAACGATCCAATCAGGTCGCAGTAGACCTCGCTTACAGCCAAAACATGTGAATATTTCAGAAGTGCTTAAACTTCACAAAGAGGGAGAGGAAAATAGATAAGTGTTGTAGGATCGCTAGCGGCGATCACAGGTGAGTAAGTGCTTGGTCATTGTGGACACATTATAAAGTCTAACTGGAAAATCACTTTCCTGGAGTGAATTTAGAGAAAAGTAATGTGAGCAGGTGACTCTGCAGCTGGTTCTGCAGACCTCTATGTGACATGAGTGGGATCTAAATAAGCAACATATTAGTCACAGCCATATTTTTATCTGCTGGAAAATATCTATAAAAAAACATGTGGGACACATGCTATTAACACTGTTAGTTGAGGTAGCTAAATTGGGCATACAATGAAATTATAGGCTACTGATTACAATCAGATTCTTATTTTGATGTTTTAAACAGTGAAAACTAAATTGGAATTCGGTCACAAAGATCTTTAGCATAGCAGGGGTCAAGGCACTCCAACAATGAGCCAATAAGACAGTTGACTGTGCTTCTCACACCATGACACAAAGAGTCCCTATTTCAGGATGTAAGACCTGGAAGGAACTCAAAATTGTTTCAGAAAACTTGTAAGACCGGAGTCTATGAGCTTGTACCCAAATCTCTGTAGGTCGGTAGATCATCGGTAGATCGGTAGAGCACTTGAGGCAGATGGTCTGAACTGGAGGGTCAGCATCTTGAAACTGTATATCTGAATAATATGGATGAATTAGATGCATCCCTCCAACCTTTTTAGGTATAATAAACAACCAATATTACAAACATGAATCTTTCTTTGGGCTTGGTCTATGGCTCTTTTTCCCAGGAGAGAATAAAGTTCCATGTTTCTGTGATTTTTGGACTAATGTTACTGGGGGCATTCGCACTGCATAGTTAGAACTCAGTTCTGGGAACTAGCCATGGGTGCATTTCCCAAATGCATCGTTAGACAATTATGGTCACAAGTTTCATTTTTACCGTTAGTCAACTAACTTGACATGATTGGAGCTACAGCTCTTGGGCACAATAAGCAAGCTAACATACAGTATAATCTATATCATCCATTCTTAACGTAAATGCTTTTCAATCTACAGTATATGTTTTTGCACCCCCTCCATAATTGCCTTTTAGAAGAGTAGACATATGCATTAATGCCATGGACCCTGTGGTATGAAGAAAGAGGAAACCTGTGAATTAATCAAACATCAAAAAGGCGAAATGCCATCTCTAATGAGTTAAATAACATTAGTTATTAAACGACAGAGATGCTACCATGTTCGGTAAACAGTGGTGACTAGCTGGTTTGTTTCCACAACTATGCATTGTGCTATAATGGTTAATCAGCAAGTGACATAATTGTACGGGAAATACTCCCCAGTATGGTGGTTCCTCAAGAACCAGTTTCACACTCTGGCCATTTGTCTGCTGCATTCACACCAGCAGCAGGAATTCTGAAGCAGCTGACAGTGACATCTTTATTTGTGGTAAAATATGCCAAAGGGATCATTTCTTTTCAATAGAGTTGGCATGTTTTGGCATCACCCGAACAGGCTGTGTGTGGAAGAGAAGGGCTTTGGGGTTAGGAGGGTTAGAAGCTGCAGTTCTATTCTCCATCTTATCTCCTGTCACAGGGACCTGGCCTGTAACAGCTGGTGAATAAGTTCTCTAAACTGCTGTTCTTTCACTGCCTCAAGGGAAATCCCTCACTGAGATAGCCCACAAGGTCTTTTATACCCCTGCTCTTTCACTAACCAACTACTGTGAAGTATGGTGGAGTGAGTATGTACAGTACATACAGCGTGGTAATGCCTGCAGAAAGCTTATATTAATATCCCTGGTTTTTTGCCTAATGGATGTCAGTTGATTAAACACAGTGCATGTAAAATACAGGACACCTCTATTTATTTTTAAATACAAAATGAAAAGTTGAATCTGGTGCTTTCTTTCAAAGAGTCCACTATTTTGGGGAGTGTTGACAAAATTCATATTGGTGTATTATTAGAACACTGTGATGGGGACAGTACTGTTCTTGCTTGAGAGACCCAGATGAATCTGCAAGTCTAAATCCTCAGAGCTCAAATGTGAAGACAGCTTTCAGCAAGAAGACTGGGCTTTAAAAATTGAACATTGTCTTTCTTTTTGGGCCTCTCACTCTGCTTCTTCCCTTACAGCTCTTGTGCTTTCAAGGAAAGTGGGTCACACCGTCCTTTGGTAGAAACCAGGGGCATGTGGACTCATGATCCCAGATGTTTTTGCTCTTTTTTGAACAGTTAAATTTAACATGAAAACCTTACAGAACTTTTCTTATTTTCACTTTGATTTGTTTAGTATTCCTTTCAGTTCCTAAATCGGTTCCTGTGATAATGCGAAAAAAATCAGTGCTTCTGAATAAGCTAGCTGATTACATTCTGCAAACTGCACAGAATGTCAGTGTCTGCCAATGAGATGGACAATTATAAAATGGACAGTTCTTATCCAAAATCCTGATTGGGTGCACATTCAAAACTGGTGTAAAATGTTGACAAACGTATATCTGCAGTTAAGCATGCACTAAGATGCTATTATATCTGGTCTTGTGGGGCTTTTTTGATGGTGCCGTTGTCCTGTGACTTCCATTGCATTATCCAGGTGGATGCTGCACACTGGTCACATGATTGTAAAGTGCTTTGGGTGTGCAGCACTACACAATATAGTACTACGTAAAGGCCTCATTCCCTCGTTGAGAACCATTATATTAAATGTCATATGTTGTATCTTTATTATACATATCAGGTTTTCCTTTTAAATGTTTTAAACAGCTCTGCAGTCAGCTCTTTTATGTTTAGTTGTAAGTACAGTATATGTGACATCAGCAACATCTTTTAGACCCTTGTAATTTTAAATATCTGAAAGCTCTCGTGTTGACGTCTTACCATTTCCTCACAGCCACAGTATTCCTAGAGTTCTGGAAGAGGAGAAGGGCGGAGCTAACCTACGACTGGGATTTGATCGACTGGGAGGAAGAAGAGGTGAGCCTGTAATGAATTTACATTCGTAATGCTTTACATTTCTTTAGAAATTCCATAAATTTTGAGACCTGTTAAAATGACCATTAAGTTCATGAGCAACTGTAATTGGCGTGTGGCCAATCTATGTGCTGTCTGTTGTATCTCCTATAGTGTAAATCCTGTGTCATGGTGTGTTCTGTGAGTGTGCCTCCTACCGTATCATGTTGTGTTGTGCATGCCTTGCTCCTAATATGAAGGTTGTTCACACTGAAATTGATTATTTTGACAAAGCATCTGTCGTTGCATGCCATTGTTAAGTACATGCGTATCCATCTCCAGGTATTTATCATACTCAAGAGGCGTTCATTGTACTACAGCCCAGGCTCACTGGAAAAAATTTTCACAAAATGAAATTACATAGTTTTTTGCCTGTTTTGTAGCACATTCAATTCAATTCAATTCAAATTTATTTGTATAGCGCTTTTCATGATACATATCATTGCAAAGCAGCTTTACAA
>JAUMHP010000084.1:14095820-14107207 GCA_032361065.1 Enteromius trimaculatus
GCACGATTCGTGTCATTCGAGCAAAATGTGCCGCAGGATGTCTAATAATGTCTTAACATGTAAATCACTCGCGCATTCGCGTCTGGTGTGAACGCACTATTAGATATTCATTAGTACATTAGTTAATAGACACTGTAAAAAAAAATAAAAATACTGCAAAATCTATGGTAAAAAATGCAAGCTTTGTCTGCTGGAATTTGACTGTAAAAAAATACGGTAACAACATTTTAGGGTTTATGTTAAATTTACAGTTGGATACCGTAATTTCATTAACTGATATAATATTAATATATTATGAGGAAGTCACATGATGAACCAAAGCCCATCATGAACAGCTTTTAAATAGAATGTGCTCAGTGTCATTTTTGAAGAAAAAAACACAGAATTCAAACTAAATTTGAAATGCAATGCAGAGAATTCTGAGAATGTCAGTTTACGTTTTTTTTCCCTGTAAATTTTAAAGGAATTTACATTTAATAGATTTTCTTTTAACATAACATTGATAATTAATGACATTAAGATGTTAATAAATGACATCTTATTGTAAAGTTTTACCAATACTTTCATGGGTTCACTAAGCTTCTTAGAACTTATTGTAGACATTAAAACAGTGCAGTAAAAACTTTATCCAAATTTGATTTGTTTTTTTTTTCTGCCTTTATCTAGCCTATCAACAGTGTCTTTATCCTCGTCTTAATGTGTTCTCTGCACACAATTGGTTAAAATTAAGAGCTAAAGTAAAAGGATTATTTATTTATTTAATTTATTAATAATTTCAATAGACTTGGAATATAGCACACAACTTGCATAGGCTGCTTTTATAATAATTTTTAGAGTGCTTTTTGTTTTTTTTAGAACAGTCCCAGATTGTTGAATGGAAAAGAGCAGCATGAATATTTTTGAAAATATTTTCTTTTTTGCTCTGTTAAGGTAAGATATAAGGGTTTGGAAACACAACTGGTTGATTAATGAAAGAATATTAGTTTAAAATATTAAAAGATGTAAAAGTTGGCCTGTAAAGTTTGAGAACTGCTGCTGTATACATTCCCTTTAATTTTTATCATATTGTGGAATGTACTAATAAATATATCCCACGCTGAGGCATTGAAGTGTCTCATGTTAACTCATTGAGCTCATGTACTGTAAACAGCCTCTGGATTGACATCATCATGCCCAACCAAAACAAATGATGATGTTTAACATCTGTGCGTGATCAGAATCATTCATGATATCTGTGAAAAGATATTCAAGCTAATCTTTCAGGAGTAATATGATGTGTTTTCTTTTCTGAAAAAGGAGGAACTCCGGCCCCAGTTTGAAGCCAAATACTCCCGGAAGGAGAGAGTAAACCCCATCTCGGGGAAACCAGAGCCCTTCCAGCCCTTCACAGACAAACTCAGCCGACTCATGGTGTCTGTTTCGGGAATATTCTTCATGGTAGGGTTCTGTGCTTAAATTTGTCCTAAAGCAGATCAAAATTATTAACACCCCACCATGAAAACTGGGATGAGAATTGTACGAATTTAACTATTCTGGTTTCACTTCCAATTGCGTTTATTTGTGTTTCTTAACAATTTCACAAACACTGTCTTATTTTAAAATGTCGTTATAGAAATATGTATAAACGATAAACATTTTAACTTACTATATTGTGATAAATTGCTCATAATATGCTGTCATTGCTATAAATGTATTGCACGGAGCCACCACTAAAACAAACCCTATCCCTTACCATATTGCAAGTACCAGTTATTAATTAATGTTACTCAGAACTTAATTACACTGTAACAATGACACCTTAAAATAAAGTGCAACCATTATTTCGTAACAGGCCACATGTTTTCGGTATAACATTTTATTCTTTGTTACATGTACTTACTGTTATATTAACAATAAATTATGCCAAACCCTAACTGCATAGTTAGTACATGTAGTTAATTAATGTTAATGGTAATAAATGTATAATTACACTGTAACAGCGACACCTTAAAATAAAGTGTAACCAGAATAATTCAAGTTATTCAGTACTCTTCCGTGTACAGTAATTACACTGCACAGGCATGAGAAAGAATTGAAGATGTTGAATCACATCTAACAAAATGATGCTCATAAATTGCATTTGTATAAAGCATATATTACATATGGCAGGCTGGTGTTTCATCCACACGTGCAAAAGAGTGCAGATGTCACAACTGAATGGCATAAAAAAAATAATAAGTATCCATGACTACTGTCAGGTACAAACCCTATTTGTTTAAAATAAAAACAAATAAACATTTTAAATGTGATTTTGATTGATTCAATTATTAGATCATAAAGCTGCACTATACCATAAATAACTGTCTCCCTCTGCTGGCCTTGAATTAAAATATCAATACTGTGCCTAACTTCATAAAGGGAAACTTCTGCAAGATTCCAAAACGTATGCATCTATTTATAATATTCGGGTATGTTCACGTCTCGTCGTCTTTCCTCCAGATCTCTCTGGTCCTGACAGCCGTGTTTGCCGTGGTGGTGTTCCGGCTCATTGCCATGGAGAAGTTTGCTTCCTTCCAGTGGGAGTTTGTGAAGAAGAACTGGCAGTTCGCCACCTCAGGCACTGGAGTCTGCATCAACTTCATGATCATCATGTCTCTGAATGTGGTGAGAGTCTTTCCTCTAGTCCCGAAGGCCTCTTCTTCACTCCAGCAGAGACACAATACAGGTCCCCGGGACAAAAAAAATAAATAAATAAAATAAAATGTTGCCCTCAAGTTTCACACAAAACGACAAAAAAAAGGTTTTTGGAGGGCTTTTCCACAAGAATTATACAATGTAATCAGTTATAAACAAAACATATCCTTTGAAGCAATAAAACCATTATTACAAAATAAATTGTGAAATTTCAAACTGATATTTTGTCACTCTCCTGGAATTGGTACAAAAGGAAATTAAATAAATAATATCATAAAATATTATAATATTGTCAGTAATAACATTACAATGTTTGTAATAAAATACATCCCCATTCAGTCAGTTCAAATGTTGTTAATCCATTAGATCCAATGTGTTTTTAGCGGCATAGCTCTTTTCACGGCACCAGCCAATCGAAAAATAACACTCTTCTTATTTCAAAACATGTTCTTGTTATTCTGAAAACCAGAGCCTCAAAATGAAATCATTAAAATGACTGACTACCATCACATACTGTCGCTCCCAGACATAAAACGTAAGGCGATTGCCAGCTAACACAAATTTTATTACAGCATTTTGTCTGCCTCTGTAAAACAGAAAGTCAATAAAATAAAAATGGAATTTCTGAGCGGTTACAATATGATTTCCATTTCTGTGTGGCACCAATGTGACAACTGTATTTTACTAAAGACAAGAGATGAAAATGCCACTTTCTCTAATAATAACAACGTTGCAACTTACAGCAACTTACATTAACTTTCAAACGTTTGAGCTTTGTAATTTTTTATTTATTTGTTACAGTTTTCGAAAGAAGATGCTCACTAAAGTGGCATTTATTTGACAAAATCCAGCAATTATGTTTATATTGAGACATTTTATTATAATCTAAAAGTTTTCTATATTGATACTGTAAAATATATGACTGTGATAAACATATATATATATATATAAATATATATTATCAGTTAATAACAGTTGTCCTGCTTCATATTTTTGTGGAAATTACAATATACATATACAATATACATTTTTTGCATGCTTTGATGAACAGAAATAAATAGAAATTGAAATAATTTGTAACATAATAATTTGTATACTGTGATTCTTAATGAATGCTTACTTATAAAATAAAATAAAATAAAATAAAATAAATAAAAAGAATTATTTCATGTTATATTAACAAAGTTCCTATATTTAATTTATTATAAACCATGTAGTAAATGTATTATTTATGGCATAACATGTAAATTTACTGTATGGCATTTATTGACTTACTCATTTTTCATTCTTTTGTGTAATGGCACTCAGCTGATTTTCGTTTACCCCTCAGGTCTATGAGAAAGTGGCCTACCTACTTACAAACCTGGGTATGTATTGATTCAGTCAAGGCTACTGAGTGTTACAGAAACTTTCTCCGTGCCTGTAACATGCAGCGAATGGCTAAAACACAGCTCACTTGTGATCTAGAACATCCTCGGACGGAGTCAGAATGGGAAAACAGCTTTGCCCTCAAGATGTTCCTCTTCCAGTTCGTCAATCTCAACAGCTCCACCTTCTACATCGCTTTCTTTTTAGGAAGGTAAGCGACTCTCCATTCAGTCGATGTACAGTTCGGTGCTTGGTTTACATGTTTTTTGCTGTTCCACTTGAGATCTGTTCATCAACTCTTACAGGAACTTCATAACGCTAGCACACATGCTAGCACAACCGCCTCCCCCTCAATAGCATGGCTAATTGAATTTCAGAGCTAATTTCACACATGTTATTGTGATGTGTGTGTATTCTGCAGGTTTGCTGGCAGGCCGGGTGACTATAATAAGCTGTTTAACCGGTGGAGGATGGAGGAGGTGGGTGAGATGAGGCGGTAATGAGTTTTCTCACACTTGGTTATTATTGCCTTTCGGCATGATCAACATTCCCCTATCAAATATCGGCCTCAGCTATGCAACTGACATGTGATTTCAATAAAAACGTCTTTATTGAGTGCAGACTCTCTTATAATTGCCTCAACATAACACTAGTGTACTGTTTTAGATCAAAACCACCCTTGTGAAAAGCAAATGTGCTTAGTTGTATTGAATTGCAAAACTTAGAAATCCTAAGTCTAATTACAGAAAGAGTTCACTTACATTACACGCTTTAAAAAAAAAAAGTGCTGTTATCAAATAAAAAGTTTTACTTCAAATAACATTTTAGATTACTATTTTATTAATGTTTTGTTGCCAAGCAAGCTGTCGTAGAGTACTGGATTATAATTCTATAATACATCTGTTAATCAGTATTACAATTAAAAGTCAATATATCTTAAATGTCTGCACCTCGTAAGGTTACACTGGAGCCTGTCCTCCAACTAATACGCCTGTATGGGTCATTTCTGCAAGTACCTTATTACGACCTATATTTACGTTTTAAAGGTAAAAATAAAATGACAGTGTCGTATTGTGTTTTTTTTTTTTTTTTTTAATGCAGCATTTTTACTGTTTTCACGTGATTAAAATATGTTTTACTAGGTTTAATTTGTACAAATGGCCACACTAACTCAATTCCTAAACCTACCCGTTACAAAAATTGTGCAAAACCATGATTTATAGTGTTTTGTGAAAACATGTGTTCTCTGACCATCGCTTCTCATCTTATAAAGCATATCTCTACAAACTGAGCTACATCAACCCTGAATCACATGGCCGATAAAACAATACAAAACTTCATTATGCAAATGTTCTGTTGCCGATAGGGGAGCAATTGCAATATACACTCTGATGGGTCGTATTTCTATTGAAGAAACAACCCATACGGACGTATTAGTTGGAGGACATGTTGTTATTTTAAGATGTCCTTGTTACACACGTTACATGTGCTTTCTAAATGAATAACCAATAATCAGTTATGCATAATTATATGCAGGTAACCCTAACTGTGTAGTAAGTAAATGCAGTTTATTAATATTACTCTGTTCTGTGATGTGCAATTACACTGTAACAAGGACACCTTCAAATAAATTGTAACCAAATGTAATTATTATAAATATATTTTTAAATATTAGTCCTACCAAATGAATAATTGTGATTAACTGCGTCCAAAATAAAAGTTTATGTGTGTGTGTGCGCATTGTGTATATTTATTATTTATATATTAATACAACCACATGCATGCATGCATTAACAAAGTGCATAGTATGCTACCAAAGGACGTTCTATTCAGCTTACAATTAAGTCAATTATTTCCAAAATTGTTCCATAAAATGTGCTGAAGTGTACTTTTTCACAAGGGCAACCAGAATAAATGTGTTTTTTTGTTGTTGTTTTTTTAGTGTCATCCCAGTGGTTGTCTGATTGACTTGTGCCTGCAGATGGGAGTGATTATGGTGTTGAAACAGATCTGGAATAACTTCATGGAGCTGGGCTACCCGTGAGTATCAGACCTGGAGAGGCCATGGAACTTGATGACCGGGGCCCCCTTGCAATCTTAAAACACCCAGATAGCATTGTTAAACTTCTGTATGTTCATATTTTCAGTTTGCTAACAACCTAAATGTTGTTTTGTAATTCTCCTCTCAGATGTCAGTCAATTGTTCTTTCTTTACCCCTAGCAGTCATACAGATTCCTTCACGTCGCTTTGTCACGCTTTTCTTTGTATGTTTCATATATTTTATTTCAAAAGATTTGGCGTGTGAACACAGAGCTCTGTGCTACTCAATTATTAGCCCGAACAGGAGGGGTTTGCTACACTGAGCATTCAAAAGAGAGCGTTTGTCCTTAGTTCCAGTCCACTGCGTTCACAGCTGACTGATTTTGCCAACCCTGCAGTACAGAGAGAAATGTATGCCTCATCAAAAAAGAGCCTCGACGACAGAGGGTGCTTAACAGACCACGAGGAGGGATGTTAGTTTGGGTTAACATTACTGTGCACTTTCCAGTGTTCATAGAAAAATGGCAACTCTGTTATTATTATCTTGTGCTGAACCCTAATTCTGTCTTTTTCGTGGAAAAACCCTCCCCTCGTAAAAGTGAATTGCACTTAGTTGTATTGAATGTGCAGTGTGTGAAAAACTCTTAAAAGTGAGATATAGTGCTACTTAAACATTAGTTTTGTGACTGTTTCCTTACACTTAACAACACCAAATACTGTAAAAATACATTTAAAATATATTTATTGATGTGTGGATGGTATTCCGAGCAAATTAGAGCTGCAGATATTATTAAATTAATTTTAAAAAGTAAAAGATATTTAAATATATATATTACTTTTTAAAATAATGTTATATTATCTCCATATATATATATATATATATATATATATGTATAATCTTTAAAATGTGAGGTGGATACAGGTAAGGTTAGGGACAGGTTTGGTTGTGAGGGTAGATTTAAGAGTGTGTTAAGATGTAAGGGATGGACCAAGAGTGTAATTATAAATGTAATTACATACATGTAGTTATTTGTTTTTTATAGAATTATAATGTAAAAACATGTATGTACTCAATAAGTGCTTTTTTGTATTTTCATGAGTTAAGGCCACCTGATATAAAGTGTGACCAAAAGCTTTATATTTGGGATAATTTACTTGATTATTGAGTGTTTGGCCATAACCGTCACTCTTCATAACTCTTTTTTCCCCTTTTGTTTCTTGCTCAGACTGCTGCAGAACTGGTGGTCCCGGCGTAAGATGAAACGAGCAGGAGAACAGAATAAGAGTAAAGAAGAGCTGCCGCAGTGGGATAGAGACTGGAACCTGCAGCCCATGAATGCACACGGCCTGGTGGACGAGTATCTGGAGATGGGTGAGTCCTGCTCTCGTCTAGTGTGTAATTTTCTGTCATGGTAAAGAAGAAGTTAGTCACTTAGTTTAAGTGAGTTGAACCATGTAACTGATAGTTTAATATAACTGCTTTGCCCTTGAGTACTGAGATGTGTTACCACCACAAACACAAAAACACGTTTCAGCATCAGTGCTGCATGCGTTCAATGTGTTGTGCAAGCGTTTGTGTCAGTGCTTGCTTGTAATCTTGACGGCCTACAAGTTTTGCCTGTTTTTTCTGTACAGTTCTACAGTTTGGTTTCACTACAATCTTTGTGGCGGCATTTCCTCTGGCTCCCCTGCTTGCTCTGCTCAACAACATCATCGAGATCCGGTTGGACGCCTACAAGTTTGTCACACAGTGGAGGAGACCGATGCCCGCTCGCGCTACTGACATCGGTTAGTCCCTCAATTAGCCTGGTGTCAGTTTATTCCAATCGAAATGCAAGCTGTTTGTTGTGATTACTTCATTCAGTCTGTTGTAAATATAGATTATTAGCATGAATATTCGCAACAAATCAGTTCTTAATGTTCTTTTGGTTTGATAGATTTTTTTTTATTTTTTTTTTATTAGGTATCTGGCATGGTATCCTGGAGGGAATTGGAGTCGTGGCTGTCATAACAAATGCCTTTGTCATTGCCATCACTTCGGATTATATCCCTCGCTTTGTCTATGCTTTCAAATATGGGCCCTGTGTGGACAAGGGTTACCGGCATGAGAAGTAAGATTTCAAAATAGCTGCATGAACCTATTTCAGGGCCAAACACACCAGAGGCATGTGTACTGTAAAGCTGAGCAGATTTATTAAGTTAGCACCTCTGTTGGTGGTGGGTGGCTGCCAAGATGGATTCGGCTTCACCTTTTACATTATCAGTGCATTTCTGGGAAACTATTTTGAAAATCGTTTTTATGGAAATTATCTGCATCAAATAAAATTGTACTGACTGTATTTAGTGAATCTCTGTGTTGCTAATGCTGTGTATTTGCGTTGTGTTTGTCTTTACACAGATGTCTAAGAGGATACTTGAACAACAGCCTGTCTGTTTTTGATATGGGTGAATTTAAAAATGGGAGTTATCATCCTCGATACTGCAGGTATGGCAATGCTCATACTACTGATTTGTTTTCATGCACTTGTTCTTTAATTAGGTTTTGTCTTTTCTCAAGGTAAATTTGTCTTATTTCCCTCAACAGGTATCGGGATTACAGAGCACCTCCATGGAGTCCTGAACCCTATGAGTTCACCTTGCAGTTCTGGCATGTTTTGGCTGCCAGATTAGCCTTCATCATTGTGTTTGAGGTCAGTGCTACTTAAAAATGTCTTAACTATATTATTTAATGAATGCTTTACACCATTAACAATCCCAGTCAACATTTAATGGGAGCCAGTGTAAGCAAACAAATGGAATTCAGGCATGGGCTCTAAATGGATTTGTCCACAGGTTTCATGTAGGACCTACATACTCCATATTTGAGCTAATTCAGACAAAATTTACAAGTAACTTCTGGACAACCCCATTTTAGAGCCAATTCTGGGGCTAATTCTGACAAGGCTGACAAGGAATAATGTCAGACCCCATTTAGAGTTGATCCTGGGGCTAATTCAGATAGAGCCATCATGGAATTAAAGTGGGGCACCTATGGGCAAACCCGTTTTTTGCCTATACCTCAAGTTCATATCGTGCCTATATTGACCTCACCTTAAATTGATGGCTTGGAAAAGCTACTTTGAAGTTTTAGCCTGCAAAGCTACAAGCTATTCATGATTTTAAAATTGCCTTTGATAAATCTTACAAGGTTCTGGTCCAAATTCAGTCCTGGAGGGACGGTGTCCTAAAGAGTTTAACTCCAAACCTAATTAAACACCTAAAAACAAGCTAATCAAGCTCTTACTGGGTATGCTAGAAATGTCCAGGCAGGTGTGCTTTGGAAGGTTAGAACTAAACTCTGCAGGACACTGGCCATCCAGGATCAAGTTTGAAGATCCATGCTCTAGAATTTAGAAAAACATTCCTATTTACTATTTAGATTTTAGAGTCATGGACGGGGTGGGGTCTGGAGCAGGAGTGTCCAGTAGTGCTTCTTTAAGGCCTGCAGAGTTTAACCTCTGAGTTTAACGCTCCAACCTGTCAAAACACTTCTGCCTAGAAGTTTTTATTAATCTTGAAAACCTTGATTAGTTAGGTCAGGTGTATTTAATTAGAATTTAAGTTACCCCTGCAGGATAGTGGCCCTCTAGGGGATGGACTGGACACCATTGATCTTATAAAACATGATCATCATTTCTCTCTGATATTGTGGTTAGATCATGGCCACTGGCAGTTGGCAAGATAAGAATTGTCAGGTGCAAGGATTGTGAATTAGAGTTTAGAATAACTGGTGACTGGTGTTAGAAGCTGCAGCTTTTATAGTCCTTGTTCATGTGCCTGACTTTAATCGCTGTTCACACTCCGCTTGGAGTGGTACAGTGGTGCCATGACCCAGATGAGGGTGAGGTTAGCAGAGTGAGTGTAACAGTCTAACTGCTATTTAATAACTGCAGGAAAACCTCACTCTCTTAGCCTGTGGAGATGCATTAGCCACTGATGGAAGACGCTGTGTCTATTCAAGCCATGTCTTGAATGGGCAGAGAGGAACTGGTAATCCTAGTGCAATGTATCAAATCACCGGAGCCAGACTTTTGATTTTGGTAAATAGACTTATTCTAGGTAGCACTGGTCTTCCTTCACACAAGGCTAATTTTGTCTCAGTACTACAATGCAACCTAAGATTATTTCATGTTTGTGATGTTTTTCATTGTCTGTTATATTCTCCATAGCACCTGGTGTTTGGCATTAAGACCTTCATAGCCCACATGATTCCAGACATGCCCAAAGACCTGTGTGATCGCATGCGCAGGGAGAAATACCTGATGCAGGAGATGATGTATGAGGCGGAACTGGAGCACCTGCAGAAAGAGAGGAAGAAGAATGGCAAACGTTATCACCATGAGTGGCCTTAGCAATGCCTATCCATAAATACACAAGAAACCGCCCACTGGAGACCCACATACACTACCCACAAAAGCACATAAAGACCTAAGAGTGGCGAACAAGCGTCCTTGCAAAATGAACACCTGCAGCACATATGTGAACACGGACATTCATGTACAACCGTTCTGCTACCTTGGACAGCTAGCTTTATTGACTACATGCATGGGCTGCCCACTTTGCATTGCTTTGACAAACCAGGGCACGAATTCAGTGTTTGAGGTCAAAACCTGATCTCCGGGTGGCCCTTTGGAGCCAGCAGTTGGCAGCTGTACTCTGCACCAAAGAGGTTCTTCTCAATCACACGATCCCTACCTGAGACCTCTGATTATCCTATATTTTCATCCTTCCAAACACTTCATTGATTGGATACTTAAACTTTTGGCTAATTAGCTAAAGTAGCTATGAAAGCAATCTGGCCAAATTATGGATTGGGATAAAGAAGTTTGAGACCAACTACACTAAAAAAAGTCATGATTGGGCTTTTGTCGATGGTAATGTGTCTCGAAGAGGATGAAATGAATGGTATAAGTTTGAAATCAAGTGGAAATTAAATAAATTGGAATTCCGAAAGCACAAATGGATCCGCCTGCCTTCTTAATAATCAACAAACGTCTGTGCCAGAGTACACCGCAGCACATGAAAGAGTTTCTGCAAACCACCCACTTTGTCCATGTGCAGCATCATCAACAGACACACCATAAACTCCAGTGTGTAGGTGGGAAATATCATTCATCAAACACGTGTCCTTCCCAGCATGGCCTGCAGTGGCGCTGCTCTTTCATTTGTGTTCTGTGGTAGTTCTGAATGGTGCGCTTGTGCGGTTGGATTGTTTACTATGCAGACAAAGGGCTTTTGGAGTTCCTGTTTTCTGCTTGCCTAATTG
>JAUMHP010000084.1:14119945-14132101 GCA_032361065.1 Enteromius trimaculatus
ATATATATATATATATATATATATATATATATATATACACAAATATGATCAACAGCTTAGAAGTTAACTTTTATTTATTTTTTACTAAAAATGTATTGTGTAAATAAATATGCTTTACTCATTGCTTTAATATAAAATGCATTATAAAATACAAATGAAGAAAATACTTCTTTATAAATATTAAATACTGTAAAAATCTTCAAAATCACTATATATAATAATAATAATAATTATAATTATAATAATAATAATACAATTTTCCCATTTCTATTGCTCATTCCAACAATTTGTTATTCATGCGAACCATGGAATGAAAGATTGGAATGAAAGTTTAGATCAACCTTTAGATTAGTGGCAGGAAACAGGATTCCCAGTGAAAACAGTCCCAGCATTGGGCCTCCGCACATGCCGTGGATACTAAGAGCTGCCTGAGGCACAAGAGAAGAAAAACACTCAGTGACAGGAAATGAAGCAGGTCATCAGATCATCTCTGTCCATATGAGAATCCCATACCTGCACAATTCCTCCCATATACGATGCAGCCACGGCCATGGTAGTGCAGGCCACACCAAACACCACACCTGAGAATCAGCACAGACACAATTTCTGACTGGGCAAAGGATATAAATTGTATCTGAAATTAGTTAACTAAAAGGAGAAATTAGCGATTCTTTTAACATTCTTTTAACATAAAATGCCTATTAATATATTAAAACAATTTAAAAAATAGCATTTAATTACTGCTAACATCAAATGAAATGTTTGAAAACATTAAATTTATAGTAGTTTGCACTTTTATTATGTTCACAACAACCACTCTTTTAAAAAAATAGGCTAATTTTCCAACTCACCAAGAGTTGAGTTTTACCATTTTTTAATCCATTCAGTCGATCTCCGGTTTTGCCAATAGCACTTTTTACTTAGCTTAGCATAGATCATTAAATCTGATTAGACCGTTAGCATCACTCGCTCAAAAATGACCAAAGAGTTTCGATATTTGTCCTATTCAAAACGTCATTGTTATAAAGATAACAATAACGATAACTATTTGCATCCATGCCAGCAAACAATATCTTCCTTATTATAAGCTCGAGCTGTTGACTGACATCTCCTGCTTTGAATTCTCAATACTGTGATAGGATTGGATTAAGGATTGATTCTGATTGGTTGTCAATGTTTCAATCATTCATCAGCTGGAAAAAAAATCATTCTGAAAATGATTCCCAATGATAAAGAACACACAGTGAGAGTATAGTTCATATACAGCGTCACGTTTCGGGGCGTGGAAATGTCTCCACAACAACAGACCGGCGTGCAACAAATCAGTCCGCTTAGAAAATCCTGAGAACACGCTCGCGGTAAACATCTGAAGCATATCTCTCCACTTTTTAACACCCACAAGCAATTCTGGAGAACCGAACACAATACTGAATCAGCCAGCTGCGATGTCAGTGTCTGTTGTTTCATGTTTGCAAACGCGGCTGATCTGGGCTGATAATAATTAAAATTGGATCTGCTGGGAATCCTTCTAAATGCTGACAAAGGGTCGGCCAGGCTTGGAAAATAATGCTCTTCCCAAGTCTCTTTTTGTCTCCACTAAGTGCCTGAAACAAAACTCCTGGACATTTCTTAAAGAGTCTATGCCTTGAACCTTGCATACTTTTGAGAATCCACTTTGTTTCCTGGTGGACCAAAAATAGACGAGACACTTGCATCCCCCGGAAATCCAATAAAATTCAACCAATCAGATGACAACTTCAACATTCCTGAAGTGTTTCCAGTTAAGTGTACCATATGCTTCAGACGTTTAGCCAACGTTCCGTGGCCGTGACATTTGAGGCTGAGACTAAGAAAATCACTAATTTCATTTTCCGTCATTCTTAGTACACTACAGAAGAGTCTAGTTTTAAACAGGAAAAATATTGAAACTCTTTGGTCATTTCTGAGCCAGAGATGCTAACGGTCTAATCAGATTCAATGATTTATGCTAAGCTGCACTAAAAGTGTTAACCGGAGATCGTCTGAATGGATTCAAAAATGGTAAAACTCAACTGTTTAACTCTTTGGGAGTTGAAAAATGAGCCTATTATCAAAAAAAGTGCTAAGTGTTCCTTTAAAAATATGCTAAAATCTGAACTGCAAGATTAATTGAATCTCTAAATGTCATCCATTTAAGGTGAACTGTTATCAAAGTGCTAAGTGTTTTTCTAAAGTTTCTAGACCGTCTTTATATAGTTCACTCCACCTTTGGCTTTGCATTGGTTCACTCCGCCTTTTGTTTGACCTACTTCTGCCTGTTAAAAGCATCAGAAAAATCAGGAGACCCAATGATCTGAGGCGCTTTCATTTTCTGTGACATAATAATGCACTGATTCACCAAGACAAATCTCTTTTAGTGATTGAATCTGCCATATGACAGAATCAATATTCTGATTATGAGCGTATCCTCTTTTAATGTCTTGAACACACTGGATGTATTTACACAGAGCTTTGCTGATCCAGTTGGCCGCTCGGCCGGACAGATCTTTAAAACACTGGCTCACAAAGTCCTCATATGTCACCGTGGCCAAAGCATTGATACTGGCAGCTACTGTGCTGAAAAACAGAAACAGAACATGATGTCTACTTTTATAGGTCAGATGTTTTGCTCAGATAAATAAACATGGAAAACCATTTAAAGCTTTTGTTCTGTCATTATTTACTGTCTAACTATCCTGAAATTTTCTTTGAATTCCAGAAATGAATAATACAATCTTTGACTGACTGACTGAAATCAGTTTCCCCCTCATGTTGTGTTCCAGTTATTCTTTTCGGTCCGTGTGTTTTGATTTTGTTTTTAAATGTAAAAATGAGTAAGAACAAGAAAACATTTTATTTTACATTTGTTAAAAAAACAAAATACAAAACAGGATTCTAGCTTAAATTTCTTTAAGCTTTTTTTTTGGTCCACAGTGTGACGAAGCACTAGGCAAGGTAGGATCCATTTGCAGTACTTACTATTCAGGGTCAGAGTACAGGCGGGGACGAGAGCCCGCAGACAGAGCAATACAGATAAAACAGAATCGTAGTTGAGGACAACAGGCAGGTTCAGGACAGGCAGAAAGCAATAAGAAACGATAAACAGTCTAAGATCAGAGACGCAGGGCAAACACAAGGGAAAAACAATCAGAATTGACTACCGCAGCAAATCAAGACTTCCCGAGGAATGTCCTCCGGAGGGCCATAGAATCTGAACACATGCTCGCAGAGTAGTTCTGACGTCTCAAAAGCGGTGGGGAGCTTGGCCAATGGGATGAGCGTGACCTCCTGGCCACTGGAGGATGCCACAGCGCCTGAGCTGGGCATCACTCATCTGACCATGGAAGAATGCGAGCGGTGCATTCAGAACCACCTCTGCCTGTATTGCTGTCAGGCCGGGCACATCAAGCTATTGCAGCCCGAGTCTGAGGCCATGAACTCGTATATCGAGGGAGAACTCACAAAGGGCTTTATTCGGCTGTCAACATCACCGGCTTCAGCTGGGTTTCCTTTGCAAAAAAAAAAGTTTTCCCTCACGTTGTTGCACTTGTGGTGTTCCCAGTAAAAAATTACTGCCCTACATAAGTTTCTCATTATGCTATACAATAGATTTGATTCAGTTTGTTTGCCAACGTATTTTGTTATGATCAATTAGAATAAGTTTTATGTTTCTTTTTGGAATGGACTGATCACTCAAAAACAGAGGTTCATAAGCTCAACTTGATGAGGCCTACAAACCATCACTTAGAAATACAAAACCTGTTAAAAAACATGTTAACTGAAAAATCAAAAGATTCAAAGATTTGGTGATGTTATGATGTCATGAGGAGTGATACAGTAGATTAACAAGCAGTTTTTAAAAGGCTGGTCATTTTTGACCAGAACACCAAATAAATCATTAAAATGACTAAAACGAGTCCTAATTACCAGCAGAATAGTCAACATTTGAAGTGGATCAAAACATTTCATCAAAGTTGTCCTAGATCCTAAAATCAAAATGCGTTCTTGTCTTAGGACAACTTCGATTAACTGTATTGATCCGCTTGACTACTGTATATCTAAAAAAAAAAAAATCTTTGATTTATAAATTGAAAATCACTGAGGGACAAAATGAACATTTACCTTAGTGTTCCACTGAACGCACATGCCACAAACAAGCCTGGCAGTCCTGGATACGCTCCAAGAATTTCCATCACAAAATATGGCATGAGCTAAGATAAAAAAATGGATATGCTAATGTTAGCTGTGTAAGAAACAGTAATAGCAACATTATTGCTAGTATTCGGATGTTTCAGTGTTACCATAGAGATTATTTCAAATAGCTCCTCACCTGGTCTGGAGCAGAGACCAGTCCAGCCGACCAGGGGTCACAGAGAGAGTAGAAAGTGTACATGATCAGACCAGAAACCACAGCACAGAACAGAATGATCCACAGACCCAGCAGATTCAAATACAGAGCCCTGAGACACAAGAAAGAAATCAGTGTTCTTTTTACAGACATGTCCTGACTAGATCAGATACTACTGAAGGTGACAGACTGAATCCAGTGTTCTGAAACCTGTTGACTGACTTAATATGAAGCTGGTAACACTGTACATAAAGCCTTCATGTGTACTACATTAACAAAGTTGTTTTGAATCATTTATTGTGCCTTGTAATGCACCTTACAGTGCACTGTTCAATCCTATGAATAAGTGTAGCCACAGTTAATATATTATAAAATGTATACATTTACTGTATTTGGTTAGAATTATTTATAATGAGGTATAACGTATTACAACGCACATTATGAGTGATTTTTAACTGGCAGTGATTGAATTAGTTGCGCAAAATGCTTTAAAAGGGAAGATTAGATGTATTGAGCGCTCACCAGCGTGCGTGACCTTCTGTTTTGCACGAGATGCATCTCTGGATGGTTGACTGGTTTACTCCATAGATGCCCAACCAAGTGAAGGTGCCTCCTACAGAGAGTGTCCAGAACGTGTGTCTTCTCAGTGGATTAATGTCAAAGCTGCAAACAATGGGACAAAAAAGTACTACAACGTATTGCAAAGTGCCAATGTTCACCATTCTTCACTGATGTCAGAAAACAATATGTGCGCTTTCAGTTTTGTTATGACTGAGTGGATTAAGTGCATGTCTGCAAGCACATACTCAAAGACGTTCATTCTGCCTCCAGAGTGAGCTGTGCTCCAGACAGACTCGATCCCTCCCGCTTGACTCGCACCCTGGATCAGCACAGTTAGAAACCCCACCACCATCACCACCATCTGGAAAGCATCTGTCCAGACCACAGCCTTCAGCCCACCCTAAACACACACACACTGGCACTGTTTCTATCTGATCAGAACTGCCCATTCACAAACCTTTAAACGTTTCGCTCAGAATAACATATACAGTAATATTTCAACAGTTTGTTTACACACTTTGTGTTTTCTCACGAAACGCATAATAACTTTCTGGATTATCGTCATCTTGACTACAGAGACCGTCTCTGCATTTGATAAATAAAGTTTAATTCTCGTCATTATACATCACCATCACTCTGTTCTTCTATTTGATAATGTTCAGTGCTTTGCAACAATCTGTATTGTTAAAAGCGCTATATAAATAAAAGTGACGTGACTTGACTTGACTTGAGTGACTTGGATTGGACAATATCCAAATTACCAATCGTTTCCCAAATGTGTTGTCATTTTGTCTGACATTCTAGCAGTGCCTGAATTAAGATGTTTTATGTTTTTCCATCATCACTGATCTTTCAATGAAAGCGCGTAAGTGATGAAACATCCTGCAAACTGTTCAATCTGAAAGAGTCAACTCTGAATTATTGAAATGAGTCACCTTTACAATGAATGCCAAGCTATTTCATGTTAAGGTCAACATTAAACATTACTAAATTGCTTCCCACTTGTTGGTGTTTACGTGAAATTCATCCTTCACCACTAGCCGCTGCTTATGGAGCGGAAAAATATCTGTTTCCCCGGTAATGCTGTACACAAAGCAGCACTGCACTCACAAACACTGCTTTATCAGACATTACAAACGTGATGAGATGAAAATGAGACTGATCGACCAATCACAGCAAATTAGAGTCATGTGTAGCATTCACATTTTTACACAACATAAGAATTCAACCATGAGTTATTGATGCAATTAAATAGAAGTGCCGTAACAGAAACATACAGAAATCATTTTTATTATAATCATAATATACTCCCAGGTACTGTGAAACCACTTCAGATCTGATTTCAGCATCACTTACCAATGTACAGTAAAAAGTGCAGACAATGCCGGTGGCAAATATGGATCCCCAAAGATCAAATCCTGTCACTGAAGATGAAAAAAAATACAGATAAAATTGACATATTATATATTACATATTATTTATCTTTATCTTAACAATAAAGACACTCTAATTAAAAAAATAATAATAATAAAATCCCAGTTTATTAAATAATGTTAGTTTAATTGATGGTCAAAATGGAATTGTACAGCAAAGTACTTTTATACGAAGTAACAAGTGAAACCTGAATCATGAGAATAAACTCAAAAGAGACAGTAGGTCAGTTTTTGTTAAAAAACATGTGCTGCATAAACAAATGTAATTTAATCATAAAATATGTGGCATTTCACCTTTTTGTTTCCTTCGCATGACCAGTGATATTCATGTAAAACAGAGTGATCTTTCTGTTTGTAAAGGCATCATAAATCTTTTTGTTTTTTAATGTCAGTATTTCTGATGCCCTAAAACGCTGTCTAGATAAGCAGCACACTAAGTTATAAACTACACGACTACAAAAGAAGTACAGGTCATGTATGACACCTGATAAAAGGACTTTTCCATATTAGTCAGAGGCAGTGTTGTTGCAATGCCAAGCCAGCAGAGGGAGCTCTCACCTCTGCACTGACTGTCACAGCTCCCTCTGCTTCCTCTATGGTGACTTCCAGCAAAACAATACTTCACACCTTCCTGTTTGGCAGGCTCCCACTTAAATGGCCGCCAAACAGGAAGGTGCGAAGTATTGTTTTGCTGTTGCAGACTCTACCAAGAGGTTTCTCGAGTTCCTGTTCATTGTTTTGCCCTGTTTACCATTCCCGTAGCCTTGCCTTGTTTTCACTGTCTTGTTTTCATTTGCTACTTTGGATTGTCCTCTTGGATTTTTGGACCTCGGACTGTATTCTGTTTTGCGAGCGTTTTGCTGCCTGATCATTGCTTGGATACTGTTAACGATTCTGTTTTGCCGTTGAATATACCTGTTTCCTGTTGTTTGGACTTTCTTTAGGCTAGAAGGGATACTATGGTGGTACGGGTCATGCACACATCAAAACAGTATCATTTTTGTCACATTTGTGTCATACAACAATAATTTATATTTTTGGATTATTGGGGATAGGTTTAGGGTTGGGGTATTTGTATACGTTAATAAAACACAACCAAATGGGTAGAAAATTAACTTAATTGTTTATTTCAGAGCTGTATGCCTTCTAGCCACAACCCTTTAGCAACTTCCCCTGAAAATTCGTTGGCAAGACCGATTAGAGGTAGTGCTATTGTCTTAGCCAACAATAACATACAACTATAACTATATGTAAGGAATAACTGACGATGGGCATTAGAAAAATTATTAAAAGTCTGTCAGCCAATCAGATGCAAGCATTCAGCGACCCCCGTAGTTTAAGACAGTGATAATTGCAGGTTATTATTTGCTTTATTTAAAGTTAAACATGTGAAAAATTAGTTTAAATATCATTTTGCGTAACTTTTACAGTCTGAAAGCAACAACAGATTAGCCTCCCAGCAAGCACACAACATCATAAAACGCTGATATTTAGTTAACGTTTGCAACGTCTAATGTCAATACTAAATTGATATCTGATACCGACGTCAGCTAACGTTGATATTTTCTTGTTTTTAGGTTATGTAACCAAAATACAATGTTAAGTCAATGTCAAATTGACATCGAATACTGACGTCAACCCGATTTTCATTTTCAACAAAAACGCAACATCTGTCCTAGGTCAATCTGATGTTACATAAATGGTACATACCTACGATCTTGAAAAGAAATGACAGCAAAGATAACTTAAAATCTGTGAATTTACTGCGAACCAACAAGTGTATTACACAACAAAGACGCCATCAGTCACTTATTACAGTATGTACATGTAAAGATGTTTAAAAGGTTTCATATTTAGGTTACAAACTTATCAGTTTTGTTGCTACTGCAGAGCGCTTCCAGAGAGAGCATGCACCTTGTTCAACAACCCACTCAGGTTGATGTCAAAGGGTGATTTTGTGTGTGATGAATGCAGACTGACCTTGATTGAGAGCTAAAGCGGGCGCATAAACTACCACACCAGTGTACAGAATCTGAAGAGGTGAAAAATACATTACAGCTGATCTAAAGCCAAACAACAAACGGTTATATACTGTATGTGATTGAATATTCAGTCTCGCTTACCGTCTGAATGATATAAATGAGTGTGGCTGCAACTCGAACCAGCTTACAAAAGCGCAACTCCAGATACTGTCAGAAAAACAAATCTGTATCATTCTGGAGGGCCCCAATCTCACACAGCCTATGAGCTTCATTACTAAAGCCACGACCTCCAAAAAGCCCAGCAACATCATCTTACCTTGATACTTCATTTCTGTCCACTGGAGTAGATATGTGTTTTTTATGATTGTGATATGCTATTAATAAAATAATTTAGTGAGACCTACTTTGCTGATGAAACAAATCTGAAATATATGCATCCGTACCTCGTATGTACTGGTGATGCCTGATCTGTAGAAGACAGGCAAGAAGAGCTCAGCCGTTAAAAACACCACAAACGTGTAGGCGACCCCAAAGATGACATAGGAGGCCCCGTATCTGTACACGTCTGACGGGGCCCCGATCACTGTGACCGCAGACATGAAGCTGGCGGTGAGAGAAAGGGCTACCGGTCCGCAGGACATCTCGCGGCCCCCGACCAGAAACTCTTTAGACGAGGCCTTCTTCCTCTCTTTGATGGCGAAGAAAACCCCGATCCCAGACGAGACCACGAACAGAAAAGCGAACACCACATAGTCCCCGACCTGGAAGGTCCCCGCGGTGTGACTTTTGTCCTCCATGCTTCAGACAGAATCTGGTCCCACTGGACGTGTGGCTCCAGGATCTCTAATTCAGTCACCTCACATGTTAATCGTGTTAATCATTGAGGTTTTAACAGGTTAAAACTGCTTATGAGTCAGGACATGGGACGAGGGGTCATATTAGTTATTATATCACTCACGTGTGTCCTCATGAATTTCCACTCAGGGATCTATCTATCCATCCATCTATCGTATATAATATTATGCTGTCAAATGATCAATTGCGATTAATCGACTCCAAAATAAAAGCTTTTCTTTACATAATATGTGTGTATAACATACAGTATATTTAGGTATTTTTATGTATATATATATATATATATATATATAATGCATGCCTTTATGTATTTAAGAAAAATATGTTATGTTTAAATGTTAAATATATTAATATAAAAATATAAATGTAAATATTTGTGTATTTATACATACATCATAAATATACGCAACAATTTAAAAACAAAAACGTATTTTGGATGCTATTAATTGTGATTAATGATTTGACAGTACTAATTATATTATAATGTTTTATATTATATTGTACTTGTTGTAAAGATATGACGTGGTTGGTTATTACTCTCTCTGACGATGATTAACTGCTGATGTGCTTTAGTGGTGTTTGTAATATTTTGTCATCCGTGAAACTCTCTGATGTGTAGTTTATCCTGATACACACACTGCTGACAAAGTGTTTTAACAGAACCAAAAAAAAATAATAAGTGGGGGCCACACAAAGGCTGTTTTTGCCTTTTTTTGTTTGAAAGATCTGATCACGTTGCAAACTTGGGAAATGGATTGTATTGAGGACCATCACATTATATAGTGTGAATACAGAGCCCTTTTACTATGGCAATTTAACATATGATTCAATACATGCAAATACAGGCTAGATTATAGGCTACTCAAGTTTGTAGTCCATTACTGATAACAGGATGAAACTGTAATTTCCTAAATTGGACTTAATGGAAGAACTGCAGGGGGTTTATCTAATAATTAATTAAATTAGGGCTACTACACATTTAGTTTTTAATCATAAAGAAGAAACCAATCCAATAGTTTACTTCTGAAGCTTAATACTATAAAAAAGGAAAATCCACCCAAAATCAGATTCACATTTATCTATAATATTTACATGATATATTTACAAGTTATAAATGGTATGATATATATATATAATTATAATTATTATTATTATTATAAGATTAAGCTATTATTTTATAAGATTATTCATGCTGATTAGTTGAACAAACCATTTTTAAGTGGTTTTATTATATTAAATTATATGTGACTTTTCACCACAAAAACAGTAATGATCTTCTTTTTTAATTGAGAGATTTACACTTCTTATTGCATATTACTACTCAAAATGAAGTTTTGATATATATGTAATGTTTTTTTGGCAGAAAAGTAAAATCGATAACTTGGAGTTTTGAGTTTTGGAGTATTGCTACAAATAATACCAAAATTATTACTGGTTTTGTGCTCCAGGGTCACATATTACAAATATAGCTTGTCAATTAGAGCTATTCCAAAGTCCAAAAGATACGTGAAAACGCTTCCGGAGGACTAGTAAGTGGAGACGCGCGGCGCGCTGTAATTCGAGAGCGCGTAAAAGCGCGCCGGACTCAGATTTCAGCCTCAGCGTCTCTCCTAGTAGTGCGCATACTCATACTAGACACTCCAGATGTGGACATCGTCCCTGTCAGGTCGGTCAGACCTTCCGAGTGCACAGAAGCGATCTATCATGTCACCTTTCGCCCTTGGTCTGTTTTTATTGCCGCTCTGCGCTGCGGTCTACAATGGACCTTTGCTCCCTGAAATGTCCAACGGGACTTTTCACCACTTTTTCGTCCCTGACGGTGATTACGAGGAGACCGAAGACCCGGAGAAATGCCAGATGTTGTTTAAATGGATTGACCGCAGACCGTGTCCGCTGGAGGAAGACCAGGACTCGATCGTTCGGGAGGATTTCAGCATCATCAAACAGCAGATAGAAGACGCCGCGCGCGTTCTGGAGAGCCTCGGGAAGAGCGTCTCCTTCGACCTGGACGGCGAGGACAGCTACGGGAAATACCTGAAGAGGGAGATTGTGCAAATCAACGAGGCTTTTACAAACGTGGAGAAATCTCTTCTGGAGCTGGAGACGAAATTCAAGCAAAGCCAGGATACGGAGCAAAGAGAGGAGAACGAGTTCACCAATAACTTCATCAACCCCATGCACAACGTGAGGGACACTCTTCAGGAAACTCTGGACATCTCTTCCGGACTCAAGGACAAGCACGAACTCATCTCTCTGATCATTCGCAGTCACGGATCCAGGTTAAGCAGGCTTAAAAATGAATACCTGAGTGTTTAGACTCAGAGACCTTCTGGACAGACTACAGTCCGAGATGGATTGTTTTTACAAAGTATGTTAAACGTTGGATCTCCAAAAATTTCCCAAAGAGTGATTTTTTGTTTTGTTGTTGTTTGTGTTTTTTGTTTGTTTGTTTGTTTGTTTTGTGGCTTTTTTACGCATAAAAAGAAAGAGTTTCAACGGCATTTAATATTCTATACAGTTGTTAAATTACATTTGAATATTTAATAAAAGTTATTGAGGCTTCATTATGAAATCATGGCAATAAAACATAAGTGCAACAAATTATTATTGGAATTTATATTTTAAAATAGCGCTGTCAAACGATTAATCGCTGTTAATAAAAAAAAGTTTACATAATATACAGTATGTGGTTGTACTGTGTATATTTATTATGTATATTTAAATACACAGGTACTATATATTAAGAAAATATTTAGATGTATTTGCATGCATATATTTAATTGCATATAATAAAATTATATTTTTAAATAAATATATATTTTTATTTCTATTTTCTTTTTTTTTCTTAAATATATAATGCAAGCCAATCTATTTATTTATATATATATATATATATATATATATATACACAGTACATAACAAATTATGCAAAAAATTGGATTTGTATATTAATTTGACA